>VZRS01014607.1:0-13508 GCA_013398055.1 Ifrita kowaldi | reverse complement strand
GGTGTGATTTTGGTTTTCTTTTTTCCCCTCAGGATACAAGAGCTGGCATTGTTATTTGCTATGTCTTTGGGGAAGACAAAGGTCTGTTTTAAGAAACACAGTATATTGAATGATTCAATGCAGAACTGAAACAGCAAGCACAGTGGACTCAGCCTATCTGGACACCTACCTACCTTGATATAAATCAATTCTAAACACCTGTCACCCAGAGGTTAGTTTGTAAGACAGAAAAAGTATTTAAGACATTTAGCTGCAAAGACCTGGATTGCTGTTTCAACCAAGGTCATGAGCAGAAATATTCTTTTTCACTCCTGTTTTTGAAGAATTTGCACAAAACTTATACACAGTTTTAGAGGTTTGGTGGAATGTCCCAAAAGACAGTGATACTATCACAGCAATATGATCACTTGCAATAAAACCATCTCAAGAGCATTAGGTCCATCCTCATTCCATTCTAGAGACTGCAAAAGTATACAGATGTAGAAGAGTGTTTTGGGAGATGCAGCTTCCTAAAAACACACCTGAAAATGAACAAACTAGTCCAGTTCATGTGTACCTTCCTCAAAGATTGTCAAGCCCTAGGATTTTGACAGCAACCTGTTTCAAAGAACCCATGAGACCGATTTCAGTATGTTCTTCCATGGTATCCCATCGACTGTTTTCCCCATATTCTTACCAGTCTCTATCAGCAACTTAATTTGGCAGCTTTTTTTAGCTCCCAGCCTCGGAGAAAATTGTAAAACTAGGTGTATCTTTAGCACTATTAAGTCATCTGCATCCTAGTTTCCCTGCCACATGCTGAGAAGCTGTGTTGCCATTCTGCTTGTTCTTCCACCAGTCATCCATTTCTCTAACTCAGCACCTTCAGACAAAAACAAATAACGCAAGAAGGAGACTCTCATCAACCATGTGATAATTAATCTTCATAAAATTGTTAAACAATGAAATTCCCAGCTCACGCAACAGATCAGCATCTGCCAAAATATGTGACACTTCCGAAGAGCGACTAGAAAAAAACACATCATAGGTTTAGTTACAGGTTTACTGAAGTTAGGTTTAGTTGCAGAAAGTTAGAAATGCACTGTTAGTCTACTGCTGTCAAGAAGTTTATTGGTATATGAAAAGCACTTCTATCACGTGCTGCTGAGGCTGTCAGACCCAGCAAAAAGGAACAGTTCCATTTGTTGTTTCCTTCCACTTAATGAATCACGCAAAGCTGACTATCTGGTTTTGTTATTCACTTATAAATATAATTTTAGAAATTAACTAGCCAGATACTTTTTACAGCTATTCAAAGTGAAGAGAAACAACTTCCTCCCCAGGCAAGGACAGAGCAATAAGAGGAGCTGCTGAGGAGAAGGGGTTGTACAGCCACAGGGATGAGCACACAGAGCATACTGCTGAGTCCAGACAGAAGGAGGTTGCAATAACCAAAATATTAAGAGTTTGTACAATAATTTGAGCTGTGGTGACAGATAGGTCATACCTTTGAAATACTAGGTAGACAGAAATCATGTTAGGAATTATAAAGGTCCATCTCAACAATGATGTCTGGGTTACCATCCTGAATAAGACAGTGACAACTGTTGTCTGCAATGATATACAAAAATGCAGAATTATTTAAATACTTGGATTATTTAATCATGAACTTATATATTCTGCATTCGTTACTTGAAAGAAATTTGCAGATCAGTAAACGACATCCTCCAGAACTGTATCTCTATGTGCCATCATTTTCACAAGGTGTTCTAACAGTTTTCCAGAGTTCTTCATTAATTACTGTTTTTAATCAAGTTAACATGCTGATGAGTTTTCAGAACTTGTAACCAGCAATCCCCAGGGCTAGACTGCAAGATAACAATTCTATTCTTCTGCCACAAAACAGTATGAACTGCATGTTCAGTGATTTGTTGCCGCCACCTGCACACCCTCTAGAGGTAGGGAAGGCAGCCCTCAGTTTGAAATTAATCCACAGATCCATACTTGGAACAGCACAACCTGCCAAGGTCACATATCCATTACAGTATGCCTCACGTTTAAAGACAAGGCTGAAAGACAGAAGTTTATTACTGAGCCATCTCAAAATACTGACTACAGCAGATACCCTGTGGGGTCATAAGACACAACTCTGTGATACCCGCTGGACTGTGATGAAGGCAGCCACTGGTTCACTGCAGGATGCTAAATACAGACTGGGAGATGAATGGGCCTCTCTAATATACTGATCCCATTTCCAAAACCAAAATACACTTCAGATCACTCGACTGACTCTTCTGTAAATTACTTCCAAATCTTTACAACTGTTCACATTTTCAGCCAGGATAGTTTTCATTTAAGTCTTGCTTCATAGAGATTTAGCTCTTTTATACTTAAGACAGAGAAGAATACAATTTTGTCATGGAATAATAAACCTGAGGAACACAATCAAAATTTCATAAAATCACGTTTCTTAAATAAGTGAGCACTCTGCTATTAAATTTTATCTTCCAGATACAGATCATATCTGAAATGTCGCTGTTTTATCATAACATATCTGAGTTTTCTGTCACTATCCGTTATATTATTTATTATTTAACTCCTATAGCTGGTGATAAAAGCAAGCCAAAAAAAAATTGCCATGATCCTTCACTGTGGTGAGATAATTTACAGATATGGGCTGATGAAAAAATCCTGGAGAGCAAAATCATACAAAGGATTTTTCCAAGTAAATACTTCTCTTCTGACACTTACTGGTGTGGCACTGTGCTCAGTTTGGTACAGTTACCTCAGCTCCAGCTTTCCCGTTCATGAACAGCAGCAATAAAAACATTTAATCTAACCTTATTATACTTTTAGATGTCTTTTAAATTTCATGAGTATTATTAACTCAGTAAAGATTATAAGGAAAAATTCCCTGGGCAAGAGTAAGACTCCTTTCTGAATCCCTTTCTGCAGAAAAAAGTCCCTGAGGACTGCATTTCTCACACAGTTTCTGAATACTGGAGGGTATTTCACATGCATCTCCCCAAGTTTTCCTCCAAGTGTAGATGTAGCCATGCTGGAGGTCAGAGATTAGACTGCATCTTGCTGTCCAGCTGCAGCCCTTCCCATGAAATGACCTGTAAGAGTGGCTAAAAAGTGACCTAAGCTCCAGCAAAGAGTGGACCCATGGGGAATAAACTAGCTGAGGCTCAGCTTCAGCAAGATTTACATGAGTATTTACCAAAGGAAAAGCAATCAGGAACACAATTAGGTAGTGAACAAAACTTCCATGTTGTGATATTACTGATTATTTCCTCAGATCTGCATACAGGATTGACACCTTGACGGAAGAAAAATGTAAAGGTCAATACCATGTTTTATTTTCATATAAATCCAGTAAATTGACTCATACGATTGCTTCAGCTTTCTCTCTACAGAATATAGGTGAAAAGGGGGAAAAATATTACAAACATATTATTAATAGAAAACGAACACATTTCTAACCTGAAAGTAATACATAGTATCCATCAAATACTGTTAGAGTCAAGTAGACATTCATAAATTCTCCTTCCTCTCAATGATTGTGTTCCCACTTAGATAACTTCTTCTGCCTCTGCAATGCCACAAATGCTCTCACCATAACTCTCCCCATGTAATATCTCCAAACAGGAAAATCTCATGCAGACTGCCCACACAATGTAGGAGCATTGAAGATTTCAGATTAGGCCTTCCTCTCTCCACAGAAGAATTTCTCAAGTATAACTTTGGAAGCTTTATAAAATCTCTCTAATTCAAATGAGCTTTTGCCATCATTCCTGAATTCCTGACAGAGCTTTCATCAATGCTCAGTTTGATGGTTTCTAGTAATTGCTCTGTAAATGCCTAAATCTATTAATACCACCACTAAAAAGTATGTCTACAAACATTTTCAGGATGAAAATCAAAATTCCTTCCAAAGAGTATTTGTAATTCAGGACCATCATCTGTCTCATCACAGCCAACAATAACCTCTCAACTCCAATATCCCACCCAGCAAACAGATGATTTGCAAAGACAAATCACAGGTTTAGTCAGCAGTCAGTATGACTTTTGAGGAAGGATAACTCCCTTCCAGACAGTATCTCCAAACAACAAATGAAATCTCTTGTTTCTAAGCTTAAGGGGATAGAAATATATCTGCTGGAGCAAATTCTATTATATAAAAATTTACAACACCCCCAGACATTAGCAAAGCTGTTCGTCTTTTATTCTAAATTCTGCTTCATCTTCAGTCTGAAAATGCAGTTGGGACATATCAAAGAGAGAAACATGCAGAGATTCAACAACTAGAAGCTGAATAAATCACTTGAGAGCATGCATACTTACTGCAACTAACCACAGCTGCACCTGAAGTGTAATGGAACCTCCTCAAAGAAGCAACATTTTATTAACATTTCTAGTGAAAACAAGTAGCTGTGGCCAAAGGTATGAGAAAAAGATGTGGAAGCGAGGTGGGGGTTCGTCTCTTCTTCCAGGTAACAAGCAATAGGGCAAGAGGAAGCAGCCTCAAGATGTGCCAGGAGAGGTTTAGACTGGATATTAGGAAAACATTTCTTCACAGAAAGGATTGCCAAGCATTGGAACAGGCTGCTCAGGGAAGCTGTTCAGAGTTCCCATCCCTAGAGGTACTAAAAAGACCTATGATAGATGTTGAACTCAGGGACAGGGTTTTGTGGTGGATTTGGCAGTATTAGATTTACGGTTGGACTCTATGATCTTAAATGCCTTTTCCAACCCAAATGATTCTATGATTCTATGCTTCTAAATCCTCATAACTACATTCAGAAGGGTCTGAGGGACAGGTCTAAGAAAAACCCTCCCACTACCAGCACAGGCTCTTCCTTCCTCCCTCCCTGTTGCACAGACACCTGCAAGTAGCTCGTTCACACACAGCTTTACATTTCCTGCCATCTATACAGATCCTTCTGTGCAGGGCTGCAAAGAGCAAGACTCTGCTCCTTCCTGTGGCAATGATTCTTCTGGTGCATGTGAATAAACCTGACTCTACAGATAAGTATCAAATGCAGACAGATGCAAACAGAAAAAGAGACTTCTTTCCCCCTAATGAATTTAGAGACTTCTTCTGACTTCAGTCAGCAGAACCTTCTCGGATGTAAAAGGGTTTTTCAAGCTGATGAATTTGCTGTGTGATTTTCTGGAAACATGGTAAGTCCTCTTCTCCAGTGCTGGGCCACCTGATGGGAAGAGGACATCACCTGCTTACCAGCCTCGCAGTAGTGTGGGCATCACGCCAGCCTCATCATGCCAGCTTTGACCGAGCCATCTCCTGTCATTTCGCCTACGACAGGTGAGTTTCCCCCTTAAAAAGACGCACTTACTGATACAGACTTTTCTCACAGAGAGAATGACCCACATTTTCAAACTCACTGCCAAGGATCAGTGGCCCTCCATCCCCACTACCTACAGAAGTGCATCCAAAACAATATTTCATCTTAATTTTTCCACAAAAGACCCTCTCAAGTATGTCAGGACACTTAGGCATATTCAGAAAGGTCCAAGCAGTAAATTTTAAGTTGAAGTGCACTCCTGTCACGAGATCTTAGAAGAGAAAGATTTGTGCATTTACTTCTAATGGTTAATTTTCAGATACCACAGTTATGGATGAGCTTAGGCCACATAAAGCAATTAAATTTAATGCCCTAGGAGAAGTTGGATGCTATTTCTGACTGAATGACCTCAAGAGCGTGTGCAAGTGTTCTAATCTATGACACAAGTGAAATAGGAGGTATCGGAATGTGTTCAGTAGAATTTTTTTCCTCAAAGCATAAAGATTTTATTCTCTTGGTTTGGTCATATTTGACTCCTGGCACCAGTTTGTTCCTTCCATATGATATCAGGTATGACTACAACAAAAGAATTAAAAAGCTACAGAAGTCTCAAAAGGCATTAATATGTTTGCTTGGTCAAACTATGGAGTCTCAAAGCAAGAAGGAAGCCAAGACAAACAGGAATATATTGCTTAAATCAAGACGTGGGCAGGTACTGAACTTCCTTTCTTCATTATTTCTAATCAGTTTAAGAGCATGATTCATTTGTTAAACTTCATTCTACACAAGTGGAAAGAAAAAAGTGAATTACCCATCGAATGCACAATAGAATAATGAAAGGAAGCTGCAGGTACTTCATGCCTTTGAAAATTATTCACTCCTCAAGAAAATGCTTAGAGACATATTTATGTCCATCTCTGTTAGGGAAAACACACACATTTATGTTTGAAAATTTTCTTGGATGAAGTCCAAGCAGAAAATTTCAGATAAGTCTGTCCACCTCTGTGGACTGTGTCCACCTCTGAATCACTGGACCAGTCTGTATATATTAAGAAATAATCACACAGTATTTCAAGCAGAAGACACTGTCTGAGACTACAGTTCAGTGCCCCAAATGATGAACGTTTTGCTGAGCTTCCTGTAACGCAATTACACTGCAACTCAGATAGCTATCACGAGATAAATCTAATGCTCAACAGAAAATTGAAAATATGTCTTGATTAGGTGCAGCTGACCTATGAGACAGCCTTTGAACTCTTAATTAATATCTTTAAAGGAAGGGGGGTTTTGTACATGAAAGGGCAACTCCTTAAAATTATTTTGCAATTGATAAACTGTACAGTTCATGAATTTTCTACCTTAACTGACCTGTGGTGGCAATCCCTTGGGTAATCTACATCTGTTCTCTTACAGGAAATCTGTAAAACCAACTCACAAAAAGAAACAAAAAATCTCGCAGAGAAAGCAAGGAGAAAAAAAATTGCAATTTTCCCCAAACTCAGTATATTTTATAACACGTTTACAAGTGACTCTCAATGCACCAGCATTAATCAAAAAATCCAAGAATGCATTCTATATCATGTTAATGGTTTGGGAAATGGTTTGGGTGCTAATGTTAATGGGAAAAAGCAACATTTATTGTGAAATAAACATCTGCCTCATTAGGAATAACATAGTAAATTATGTCTACTACGTATACACGTTAAAGATTTTTTGTTAGATAGTATTATTCATGCTTTCTACTCCATCTTTTCTACCTGAGAGCAGAAGACTCACTTTTGCTTCAATTAAAATCAGTTGCAAATTTCATTAATTTTCATCACTTATGTTAATAAAAATATGAACCATATAAGAATGTCAAACACTTGGCAAATAAGTTTTACCTTTGAATTAGTAAGAAATAACTACCTTACCACAGTGAGATTTATTTGCACTGTCAGGAGTTCACATTGTCTAGGAATTAAAGGTTTTCCTTCTATATATTTTTTCCATAAAAAGAAGATTAATAAAGTAACAAACTGTATGCTTTTCCTTTCCACTGAAACAATTAAGAAAAATTTAACTGCATTTTTATGAGTATTGTTAAGTACATTAATTATGCTTATTCTCATGAATAGGGGAGTCACTATTATTAATTGAATAATCATTGGTATTCCATTTAATGCTACAAATTATTTGAAATGATTGCAAAATATTAGCTCAATTGTACTTTCATCCAATTCAGGAAACTTAGTTAAGCTACAATCAACAGTAAAACAGGGTGAATGGCTATGAAAAATATAATCAGACTTGGAGCATGGAAAGAGCATCAAGTCAGAGTAGATGTCGTGACATCTTTTTGATTTAAAAAGTTGAACAACACAGAAACTTCAAAAAGTCTTGGGTGAAGAAGGTGTCTAGATCATTAAGATATTGTTCAGTGCCTACTTTGAAAATCTGTCGCACAAATACTCTCTCAAAGGCAATTAAAATCTTTATAAATTCTTTCTTTAATTCACTAAAACCACTTCTCCTTTGAGAATATATATTTAATGCCATACTAGAAATTCATATACCATCCCTCAGAATAAATCTGTAATTTTGGGCAAGTCATCATATGGTTTTTCATCATATGAGACCATGGAAAATTTCCCAAGAGTCCCCACATCATACAAGACACTCAATAAGAAAGACAAGAAAGGCCTCACCAAAGACTGGCACACCAAGAAAAACAGATCTGAGATAGGAGTCTCATCCCCACATATAATGCTAATTGCATGGGTTTTGTAAAAGGAGAAAAAAATACAGCAAAACTATACTTATAAAGAAATCTCTTAACTCATGTCTTCCTTTAAGATGAGGAAGAATCTGCCTGCAAAGGTTGTACATTTATTTGCAACTTAAACAGTAACCTACTATCTACCTTCCTAAACACAATTCCTAATCCCATTTGAGAAATAAACTTTACGACAAATAGAAGAAAGTCCACACACATGAACTTTTCCTGATCCATGTCTTGGTGACTCTTTCTCAAAGAAAGCCTTTTGCATTCTCCTTTATAGAAAGCTGTGGATCAATTTTGATTTTTATGGCAAATTAGTTGTTTCCTCTGGATCACTACTCTTGAGTCAGAAAGTAAGGCCAGTACTAATAAGAAAATTTAGTAGATCAAGCCCCAAAAAATAAATGTGAAACAGTATTTTCCTAAGGTAAGCATCAACATTCCTGATACTTATCTACTGAAAATCCTGAGGTGGACAATAACTCTCCAACAAAACAAACAAAAACAAACAACCAAACCAAACAAATAAACAAAGAAACAAAACCAAACAAAACAAACAAAAACAAACAACCAAACCAAACAAATAAACAAAGAAACAAAACCCCCCAAACCAACAAACCACCAACAAAAACCCAAGTGAAAAATAGAACCTAGATGTTATTTAGTGCCTGTGACAGAGTTCCAGGAGAGGTCTGTTGTCCATGAACAACACCAGGAAAGAGCAGGAATGAAGCACGGCTGAGCACTTGATCTTCTCTGCCAATCACAAAGCAAGAGCAAGTGTGTTTAAAGATTGTTACATCTCCACTGCTCTGGTCAGTACACAGTGACTGAGATAGCACAAGAAAATGCTGGATGTGACCTATGAGCACAATTAAGAGAAAAGCAGATATCTGCACCTGGTGCAGAATAAACCCATGTATCCATTCAGTCTGGGAACCCACTGTTCAGGTGGCAGGGCCAGCAAAAAAGGGAGTTTCTGTGGACACAGCAGGTTGAGCAAGCCAACGGCATGCTCTCACATGGCCTCACACTAGGGCAGTCAGTTGTGATCCTTCCCAGCTGAACAGGGATGTGCAGAAGACAGAGGAGATGCTGGAGAGCAACCAAGATACTCAGGAGCTTTTTGTCTTGGAGCAGTTGTTGGAGCTGAGCATGTTTGGTCTGACAGAAGGGCAATTTAACAGGTGACCTAGCAGCAGCCTGAATCTACTTGAACAGAAATCACAATGATGATGAAGCCAAAATGTTCTCAGCAGTGACAGAACATATATAAAGGGACAATGACCATAAACTACCACTTGGGAGGTTCAGGGTGGCACTTCCATTCTTCTCTCCCCATGTCAAACCCCCTTTTTTTCAACAGGCAGGTGTTGCAGATCTGCAGGTTACTCAGCAAGGTGGTGGGACCTCCATCCAGTGAAATTTAAGACATTTAGACAAAGCTGTCTCACACAACTGGGAAGAGTGTATCCCCCAGCTGGACTGAGTAGCTTCCTGAGGTTCCTTCAAAACAACATGTAGGTGAGAAATATGCACATGTATAGAATCACAGACTGCTTCAAACACAGCAAATCACTGCAGATTTCTACTGAAGTGCATCTAAACATCCACTATCATTCATTGTCCCTGAAAGAAAATGCCTACTAAAGTTTGGGTGCTACAGTTAAAAAGTTTTAAATTTTTACCTCCTCAGTACCTAATAAGATTTGATTTGCTACATATTCATGTTGTCAACCTTATTATTTTTTAATTTGTAAATATCATGTTATTATTTATTTTTGTAAACATATAGTAATATGTTGTTACCCTAACAGCATCAGATCCTGACTCTGAAATGGTGCTTGAAAAGATTAAAGCTGTAGACCTACCCATAGAGCACCTGGAACTAGCTCATTAGATGCCATAAGATGGAAAAAAGAAAGATATAAAATCATTTCTCCTACTTTCAATAGTATGAGGAAAAGCAAATTTGGCTGTTGCACATTATTGGTTTTCTAATCTGAATACGGAACCTCCACAATTATACCAAGAGCACGGTGTGATGCAGCTGTGTTAGCTCACATGCAAAGACCTGCTGTTCAACAGCCATCCTGATCATTACTAAGCTGTGTCCTTTCTGGCAGATCTGGAAGGCTAAAATAGCTAGTTAAATCTTTGATGCCATCTTTAGATTTTTTCCAGAAATAAGTTTTCAGTCTTCTTCCATCAATAATGCAAAAGAATAATACCATACAGGTTCTTGCAAATCAACTAACACTGTCTCTTATCTTCTGCAGTGGCCAATGGGGGATGCCCATCAGTGAAAACCTATCAGTACAGGTCATGCTAAGTGCTACTGTCCTTGTGCACACATCCAGGTGTGTGATTTGGGATTCAGAAGCTTCCAGAGCAAAAGCTGGTAGCTTTGTAAAGAGAAGGACATCCCCACAACAAATGTTAAAGACTTCTGCATGGATTGTATTACAAAGAAGTCAGTAAGGAACAGAAACTTTATTATTCCTGAAATAAATCCAACATGTTAAATTAGGAAACTTATGCAACTAATTATATCCTACCAGTATAAACAGTATCAAAGAGGAGTATTTTTTTTCTGAACATCTCATGCCATCTCATTTTCAGAATGTCAGTTAAGAACAAAAATAATACAAAGTCCTTATGATAACTGAAGATGAAACCCAGAATTAAATTTGCAACAAATCTGGAATTCCCCTTTGATCATTCTAAGGCAATGGCTGTACATTGTTATCACACCAAATAAGCCATAATAAACTGCAACAGCAATAACAAAAAGAAATCCTATGACATCCCAAGACAATGCTTTTGAAAAGTTACAATATCACAGCCTTTTAATGTGAGCACACGTGTTAAATATGCACATGGCTCCATGTGTAGGTGATGTGGTGAGGCATAAATATTTTACTAGCAGGAGTTTAAGTTACTGACTCATTACACACAAATGGTATGAATGTTCTTTTCTGATTTTATAAGTGTTCATATTTTGGCGCCCCTGAATGATAAAGAAGAGAAAACTGTGGTATCTGAAAAGAAGGTTTTCAAAAACTTGCAGGAAAGACCTTAAATTTTAATATGGCTTTCCTTGTAAAGAACTACTGAGGTGCGCATAAAAGGAGTCAAGAAATATGTAATTTATGGCTTTGCTCCCCAGCACAACTTTACTGAAATCAAAGGCCTTTGCTCAAGAGTAACTTCTTCCTCTAGTTGCAGAAGTTCGCAGAATAGCAGTCTTTTCTGGAATTTGGCAAGTTTGTATTTACAAATAAACTAATCAATTGACTTCTGAATGTAGGTCACAACACTCATTCCTTAGGTGGCCTATTTTTCTCTTATTTGAAAGGGCAAGAAGAAAAAACAACAGCTAACTGAGCATACTGCTCAGCTCTAAAGTGTTTTCCCCTATGGAAATGATAAATGAAAATATCACTCCAGGAATGATTTCTTATTTGTAACAAATCTTCAATTCCCTAGTTCCTGTTTAAAAAACAAACATGCAACTCTAAACAAAGTGCTAGATCAAAGCCTTTAAACCAAAAATCTGTAACCACCCTTGCATTACTTCAACCTGCATATCAGAGTGAGGTTTCAGGAGACCAATGATCTACTCAAAAGGTCTCACCCCAGATAGCCCATTCCTGTAACAGAAATAGTACAGAGCTATAATGGGCTCCACTGCAGTCAAGAATAGCTCAGCAGTGGTAGAAGCAGACATCTCCTCCACGTGCTTTGTAATGTCTTTGCAGCTCCAAGCTACTTGTTTCAAGACTTTTTCTTCCAAATAGTTGAGGCTTTTTTATTGCGTTTTGGTTTTTAATTCTGTAAGAAAGCCTGTTTTCCAAGATGCAACTACATTTGATCAGGTGGCTGGAAAAAAATGTGCCTGAAACACCATAAATATTATCTTATTATCTGGCTGTGATTAAATCAGAATTATATAAATAGCTTAAAATAATTTGTAGACTGGCAATAAGGATGGCTGTCAAACTGAAATCCAAGTGCACCTTAAACACTGTATCAGTGTCAGACACATAAAGGTAATATTATTACTAGGTGTCTTATACTACAGTAATGTTTCAAGCTCTTTCACACAGATCTGTTCAGATAAAAGATGTAATGTCGGCATTACATCTGCCAAAATTGCCATTTGCAATTAAAAATTAAAACTGGCACTCTTTCTATGCAGGCAATTATCTAAACGCAGCTGGCAATCTTCCTTGTTTACAGCGCTGCTGTGTCACGACTCCACTCCGTTTGGAAATTTACTACCTCTTCTTTCTTTTTTTTTTGAGGTTTAAACTTGCCACCTGTATTTCAAACTTGAACTTCTCTGGTTTTAAAGATTTCTATCATGAACTCAAACAAAAAGGTCCAAAACTATAATTTGCAGATTTTGTATGGCAACTTCAGGCACTGCAGTAAAATGATTCCTAGAACATATTTTGATGCTTGTCACAACACTAATTTACATCCATCTAGGCCACAGGATAACACCTGTAAAAACCCAGACAGTAAAATGTACCAAATAAATGCCCTCCAAGAAGAAAATTTCGGGTGTAAGAGTTGATTTTCAGAGCAAAACAGAAAGAATGGAAAGATCCTCTAAGTGGTCAAAAATCCTTTTACTGAATAATATATGACATTAAGTATATTTCTACTGCTTGTTATCTATAGCAATTGTCATCTACTAAATGAATCTATCCACAAAGTATCTTATTAATCAGACTGCCATGTTTTTGGCACCTTTCTACTTACAACAGCTGCTATTAAAGTCAGATTTGGGAGTTCCCCTGCTGCTGGGAGAGGAGCACTCTTTATGCTGTTACATAGCTTTTAGGGAACCGTTGCTTTTTTAGCTAAGACGCTGCAACCGCTAGGTTGATTTCCATGACTATCATGGAACAAATACAGTTATTTACAGCATATCAGTTAAATATTCTGATTCATTTATGGTGTATTTCCTGTAGTCAGACATAGCACTACCTGGTATTATATCCCCAATACAGTAATGCCTAATTTCCTTCCTCTGTAATTGATCACGTTTTCACCTATAAATATGATCCATTATCACAACTCCTTGTCAGACTGTATTGCATGTTTTGCTCAGACATCCAAATGGATTTTGAGCAGGGCCTTTCCCCCAAACATTACCAAAACCCATAAAAACAGAGGATTGCTAATGAACTGAGGAACATGGCTGACCCCAAGGATACTGCAAGCAGTGACAGGCACAGGTGCCCTCGCACAGGTGTCCTGGGCAAGCCTCTTGAAGTTAAAGCAGCACAAGTTTCGCAGCGCGGTGACAGTACCGCTCTCCACTGAGCGATGATAAGGAACATGTATTTCCGTCAGGCGCTTTTTCAGAATGAGGGCGACAGGAGCCGTCACTTGCTAAGATCAAAAGCGCAGCAGCGGAAGGCACCGGCGGAGAAGCCACCAGCGCG
>VZRS01014602.1:0-47963 GCA_013398055.1 Ifrita kowaldi | reverse complement strand
TTTTTTTTGTTTCTTTTAATTCTTCTATCTCACACAAAAAATCAGTAAGTAATCCATATTCCAAACCAAATTCAACCCGCTACAGTGTCCCATTCCTGAATTGCTTCAGCTCCATTAATGGGCTGGAAAGACTGTGTCCAGTCAAAACGTGTCAAGCATGTTCCTTCCCATAGAGCCCAGTGCCACAGCCAAGACTGGCAGACCATCAGGGACCAGACTGAGCACCCAGCTGTCTGCTGCAGAGATGGTGCTAACCCTTGACATGACGCCACATCTGCCTTCACCTGAGCCACAACAAGGTATTCTTGGGACAGAAGTAACAAAGAAATGTTAAATAGGGCATGGTGCTTCTTCGAAGAATGAAAATTGTACTACCAAAATGAAAAATAATAATTTTTAATTTGGTTGTATCAGCTAAATACTATTTTCAGAGATTTAATGGGAAACAACTTTTTGCTCACTACTAAAAAAAAGGCAAGAAAACCTGCTGAAATAAATTGTTTTGAAATCTTGAAAGAAGTGCATGAAACAAGGAATTAATTTACTAAAAATAAATGGACAGGATTTTTTTTCCCAAAACCATTATTTCTTAGAAGAAATACCAACTAAAACTGCCTGTGAAAATTTAATCTAGCAAAGGTGTGTAGATGCATTTCCCTCCAGAATTATGGGACACCTCTCTGACAACATCTCTGCACATTTTATCAGTAGAGTTTTAGATTTCACTTTTCCTGCCTTGTAACTAATGATGGCTGAACCATTTAAGGTAACATCGAACCTGAGCCAGGAGAGGTTTCACTCACTGACATACCTTGCTATCTGTAGAAGACAGCCGACAAGCAATAACTCCTGGAGAAGCACAGTTGCACCACACCCCATGGCTCAAGTAGTCAGGTTCATAGAGTCATTGAACTGTACAGGTTTGACAAGAGTCCTAGGGTCATCGAGCCCAACCATAAAACCAGCACCACCATGTTACCACTAAATTATGCTCCAGCCTGTTGCTTTTTCTTGGGATCACTGTTAATCCTGGCTATCATATCTCCTACCTCCAAATATGCTACTGTGGCCAGTCTGCTCTAAGTAGCAGCGGCTTTTTTTTATCGCTCAGTTTTTCATCTTCAGAGTTTCTAAAGATATTAGCACCATGCAAGGCTGACAAGATGAATTCTGACAAAAGATAATTGCATGAGTCCTTTGTCGCTGAGCCCTTTCAGTGCCTCAACACTGTCAGTTCCCATTTTGTTCAAATGCATGTGTCAAAGGTGCCCACCACACACGGGGAGGCCAGGAGGTGCTTGGCCAAAGCTGTTTTGAAGATTGGAACACGTATGTTCTCAGGGATTTTTTTTCTTTCAAAATGGAGGTGGATGGATGGATGGAAATGCTGGCTTCAAGGTGTACCTCAAGCAAGGTAATGCCTCATGTGAGGGACCAGAGTGGACATGCCATGGTCAGACCAGCCCTGGGTGGCTCCAGAGGGGTGGTGGGATCCATCCTGTGTGATGGAGCCACGGCTCTTTCCAATATAGGCATGAGTTCTGCAGAGGGAAGCTGATTGCTCTGGCAGCACTGGCACAGCCCCCTGTGCTCAGCACTGCGCAGCTTGAAATGGCACTGGGCTATATCTCAGCCAGACCAAATACGCACGGCAGCACCACTATTCCTGCAGAGGAAAAAACACACACAAAAACAAGCAAAACTTCAAAGAAAGGTGGTGCATGTGTTTCCAGCCAGAAATATGGGGAACACAGGGACAATATTTTGCTTCTTCAGGCATCTCTTTTGGAAGAGCCTGTCCAGAGTGGGAGGACAGTGCCTGAGGCTGTGCATGGCCCTCAAGACATGTGAAGTCTCCCAAAAGAGAAGTTTTCCAGTTTTGCCCAAGTAAAATTTTTAACAAAATCCCTTGTCTGTAGCATTCTTGTGGATGTGAGTGGTTAAAGATTACACACACACCTGCTTTAGGGTTATTGTATTCATTTATTTATAGTCTCCCTTTATTATTCATGATCCCTAGTGGGCCTTAAGGACATGAGTTACAGGTGGCCTTGGCAGCACTGGGGTAATGGTAGGACTTGGTGGTCTTAGAAGCCTATTCCAACCTAAATGATTCTATTATTGTGTGATTCTGCTTCTCAGTGCTACCAACTGATGGTTCTTCATCCAGGAGCACAGACCTCGATTAACTCCTAGCTTTAAAGAGAACCTATCACTGTGCCATGGTTTTGTTTGCTTGCTCTGGGTATTAGGCAGGCGAAGTGGGTCATGAACTTTTCAGCACATTTTGTTTTAAAACATCAGTTTCACACAGAAAGGGAGGTCTTAGCATATGTGTTAATTTTGAGAAAACCAGAAATTTCTGCTAGAGTAACTTCCAAAAGAGATTTTAAATTTTGGCATCTTTATTTTAAAACGACCCAGAGCAGCAGTTTGATGTTCGGTTTGGTTTTTGGGGGAAGGAGTGGCAGGGAGTTGGCTAGGGGAGGAGGGGTCCCCTTAGTTCCATTATTTTCATGCTTGCTATATTTTGAAGTGATATCAAGAAATACAAAATAAACATATTTGAAAATGCTTCAGTTCCCCCATGAAAGGCCAGGGTTGCGGAATGCCAACTTCTGGATCAAGTCACTCTGAATAGTAACTCTGGAAATACTTCTTTCACTCTGAATCATATGATAACAAATTTGGAAACCCTGATGTTTCCCTAAACTAGAAATTGTAGATTTTGGCTGGCTAGCAGGTTTCCACATTCCACTGCTGGGGACTTTGTTCATATCAACAATGCTGATCAGTCCAGAGGGGAGCTGGTAAGGGGCTGCTTGAGCAAACATTTCTTCCACTTCAAAGAAAACTGCGACTTTACCATTTAAGTTTCCGTGTTTTCTTGCGTTGTCTCAAGATATCCTCTGTAAAGAGCTGATCTCCTGCAGCATTTTGTTGCTGTGACCCCAATTCAAGATACCAAGTTAATTCCCAGTCCTTGCTGCGACTCTGTCCCCAAAGGAGAAGCTGTGGCATTGGAACAACAGTGGTGAGGACAAAAGGAAAGCAATTTGACCAAATCAGAGGTACAAAGCCTGTAGCTTACAGTCTGACTGCACTGTGTTGTTCTTCCAGCCAGTATAATGGCTCTGGGATGCACCATGGTGATGATGCTGACAGCCAAAGCTTAACTCAGTGTTCCAGATAAGGACTGCAGGCAGGGACCAGCAAATGTGCCTGTCACTGCAACCAAAGGCAGCAGGCTGTCACTCTTGCAGGCTTTGCAGAGAGCCCTTCTCTCTGGAGGGCATCTTACACCTGCAGCCAGTACCTGAGTTTGCAACATCCGCTGTACTGATCAGGACACTGTCCTGATGCATTGGTATGGGGAGAGCCAAGCATCAGCAGGATACAGGGCTGACAGCATCATGGGGATGAGTGGAACAGAAACTTGTGCACAATTAAGAAAAAAACAGAAAGAGAAGAGAAATGAAAAAGAGGTGGCTTTCAATGAGCTGAACTCACTCCTGTGCATCTCCTAGTGCACTCCTGTGCCCTAGGAAGCCCAGGATAGTGTCTCCAGTAACTATGAGCTGCTGGGAAACACATGGAGTGAAAAAGTAAAATCATTCTAAGCTTGACCTGCAGACTTGTGTTCATGCTGTGTGACCTTTTTTCTCCCCAGGTTAGTGCTGCTGTCCTGGTTCCAACCAGTGATTGGGAAGGCACAGGGATGAGAGAACTGCTGTTGGTCTGGAAGCCCACCTGCTGCCTGGTTGACCCAGTCCCACTGGGAAGAGAAACAACTTCCCATTCCACCCACCACTAGCACCAGGGCTGGCCAGTGACAGAGTTACTGCTTCCCAAAGTAATGCCACCTGCCTGATGAAGGAAATGGTGACATCCATGGCAGGCAGTTTGGCCTATTTAGTTCATGGACGCCCTGGGACTGACAAGTAATTGCTGGTTTCTTGCTTCAGTAAAATTTGGAAAAACAGGTAGAAGAAACATGTCTCTTTGCTTTCCTTTGCTATCATATTCAGTCAATTCATTAACTTTACTCTCTCCCTAGCCTGCCTCGAGTTAGCCATTAATTTCAGGTGCTAAAAATGTAATTTAGTAACTGCACAAGAGCAAGAGGGAGAATATAATTCACTTCCCTGCCTCTTAGGGGACCTGTACATAAAGCAAACAAACCCAGACTTGCTGTTATAGAAAAGTTGGTTTTAGCAGGGGAAAAAATAATCAGTATAAGCAGACAACTGGCAAAGTCAACTGTCAAAAATTACAAGCCCAAATGGACTCAGTCAAAAACATTCTATTGCCAGTTGAAAGGGCTAGGTATTTGTCAACCAGGTGTAATTAGAACCTGATGAAGTGCTGTGGTGTCACAACCTAATGCATGCAGCAGTGTGGCCTTGATATAAAGCCCTTTTCCTTCACCATGACATCCCTTCTGCATCCTCAGATTTATGTAGCATCTTGGCCATGGGCAAGTGAAATGAACAGTTAAGAGCTGACAGAAACACAGCTGATGATAACTCTAGGTTTAACCCAAAAAGAAGGAAAATCTATGGATGCCCATTCAACCTGAAACTCTAAGAAATCATTAGTAAGCCAAGTTCAATGATGATGACAAAAGAAATTTAGGGGTGAAATGGAATTATTGGCATTTGCTTAAATTTGCCAGTTTCGATAGCACAGGAGACAGATCTGTGCTGAGGAGCTTGCAAGAGGAAATATAGTTCAGGGTATGTACACAACAGTGGACTGGCAACTGCAGAAATGACAGATATTGACCAATCCTCTCCCTGCACTGGCTGGGCTGAGCTCAGCTGGTCTTGGAGTGAAGTCTCTGTCTATCCTCTAGTTCATATGTATGGGAAGGAGTAGCCACCACCTAAGATGTCTTGACCCGAGAATGTCTGAGGGCTTCCAAGTCCCATCTTGTCAGCAAACCTGCAGTAGGACCAGTGTGACGCCTCCAAAGCATGCTATCTGTCTCCTGAGACAAGATGCCATTCTGTATCTGTTGGACTAAATTTTCACCATCCTTCTTTTGGTCAGGGAGGGTGCTCTCATGCTTCTTGCCACATGAATGCTTTGTTGCTGGTTTGGGTGGCCTCTGTTACCCTTCTGCTGAAAAGTAAGAGCAGAGTAAGCAATGTTCAAATTCAACCCAAGTCTGATGCACACAAAGCTGTTTCCTTCCCTGTTCCAGCATTACATGACCCTTCTTCTGGATCGCCCACCCCAGTAAATCTCCCAAATCCTTATGAAATGTCAGGTTTCAGCTTTATTTAAAGTGGATTGTCCAGAAGGATGGTCTGCAAATGCAATCCGCCCTCTATGAAACCCTAAGTAAAGAGAAAGAAATTCTGCCTGGTTGTAGCCTGTTTTTAGCCTTTCTTGTTTAGTTTTGCTTTAAAATTTTTGGAGATATTTTATTGGGTTTGTATCAAATCATAGAGAAGAGTACTACTTCAAAGTGACAGATAGTTTCATCTAAGCCTTACTGATAAAGTATCATACAGTTCTTCCTGCAAAAACAAATTTTTATCATTAATATTTCAATTTTTAAAACATTATCATTATTATGTTTTACTTGATCCTTAATGGTACAACTTCAATTTGTCTGGGCAAAAGCCAGTTGATTTTAGAGCTATGTTTTTTGACTAACCCAGAAAATACGTTCCAGTGTTGGAAAATCCCTTTGCTGACCGTTACCATCTGTAACCAATCTGTCCTTCTCTTCATCCTTTGATTTTGTTTCAAGCATTGTGTCTTGGTTTGAAAGACAGATGTCTGCCAAGGAATGGAAAATATGACCCCCTTCCCTGCAAATCACTATAATTTTGAATTTACAGGGCTGTCAGGTAATGGGAAAAGGAATAACAGCTCTTTACTAGAATATATATATATATAAAAATACATATTTTTTATATATATATACATATATATATAAAAAAAACAAGGCAAACAAACAACAATAACAGTAGCAACAACAAACAGGAAAAACCAGAGACTCAACAGCAGCCTTCTCTTGGCCATCACACCTTNGAGTGAGAGGGAGTGAGGAGCTGAGCCCAGCCCCTCACCAACCCAACAGGCCATCCCCCCCGCCCCACCAAAATCATGCAGTATCTCTGCACTTCCCAAGAGAAGGCCCCCGAGCTAAGAGACTGCACCCAGCTGCTCTCCTCCCTCCTCCTTGGCTACATCTTTTGTCTGTCTTAAGTATTATCATTATCATCTCTTAGGTAAGTAATGGGACAAGACTCCCTGAGAGAAAGACGAAAAAATTCCTAACCTCCAACACATTGCCATCCCACATTTTTTCCTCTGTTTCTCCAGTGCTGAACCCAGAGGTAGGAGGGTACTGCTGCAAAGTGGTTTGGGCAGATATAAGGTGTGACCCAGCTCTGCAGGAATGCCGATGAGGCAAAAGCTCCCCTTCCTCTCCACCCATGGTCACACACCAGTCCTTCTGTGGGATTTCTGAAATTTCCTTTGATCTTGATTTTGAGGATTATGAATATCAGAGGGTATCACACCTCATAAGGACCTTTGTATAGTAAGAATTGCAGGGAAGATTTTTCAATCTTACATTGCTTTATTTATTTTACTTTTCTTTAAGGGCCATAAACGATCCAGTTGAAGTGCCGTTATGGGAGGGGTCTTCTCTTCTTCCCTGCCCCCAAGGTCAGGCAAAACAGTAAAAATTGTGGATTGTTCTGCTGTGCAGACAGCAGAGAAGCTGTTTACAGCATGGTAATGAAGCCTCACACTGGGAGAAAGCTTGTCTTCCCTGGTTGAGGGATGTAGCTCCTGTAGGAGCATGCAGGTGGATGGAAGCCAGGGGAAGCAGGGTGCTGCTGGGTGAATGAGGACTTGTCCATCCTGCACGCACCAGGAGGCTGAAGGCTGGGACTGTGGCGCAAGGACATCTTCTGGGGTAATCCTGGAGAGCACTGGACCACTGCAACCCATGGGGTGGGTTAACCAGTGGAGGTGTGTATGTTCTACTCATGTACGCATATGGCTCCAGACACACTATCTTATCACTTAACTCTTCTGCTGCTCCTCATTACTATTTACAACAGGAAAGAAAACCGTTTAAACATACCTCCTGCTGTCTTCTTTCTACAATAACCCATACTTCAACAAAATCCGGGACATTTAATAAGCTCTTTATTTATTTATTTATTTATTTTTAGATATAAAATTCATTTCTTATAAAATATGATGGCTTTGTTTTCCCTTAATCAGCAGAATAACTATTTGGTGGTTCTTTTTCCTGTGATTTTAAACTCTCCCTCTTGTTTCATGCATTGAAGCAGCTTGAGCAGACTTCAGAAACTTAGAAGGCATCAAAATAGTTCAATTATTTAATTTCCATACTTTGAGCTCTGTTTAGATCTCCTAACCTGCAGGCCCTGTAAAGAAAGCAGCACTCATGGTGTGGCCAGGAGATTTTCTCCTGCTCTTCATCAATGACCACCACTCACCTCCCACAGCAGTTCCTTCATCTATGCACTCCTGTTCTCTAATCAGATATAAATATATGCATGATGCTTCCTGCCTTTTTTGGCAAGAAATGAAGGGGACCATCTCAGTCAGACTTGTTTTCCAACGAAGGCTGGATTTATAAAGATGGAGTGGCTAGTGTGGAGAACAGCCCGTGGCAGAGGTCTATGCCATGGGGCAACCACACTGAAAAGCAAGTGTGCATACACAGAGCTTCTTCAGTTCAGCTGTTGACATTGCTCAACTGACTTTATTCAATTCGTTGTCAAGGGGTCCTGACATAAGACACAAAGATGTTCATTCACTTTGCACATGGCTTCCTTGACAGAAGCTGTGGAGTGGTGTTTTTTGCTGGAAAGTAGTACGTCATGGCTCCAAAGTCCCAGGTACACAAGGAACAATCTCACCTAAATGCAATTTTTCCATGAAACTTTGGGTAGAAGTTTAAACTGGAGGCTTTTCTCAGAAGAGAGACTATAAACTAAACTAGCACCTGTGTCAGGCTGGAGGCAATGCTGGTCTTGGGATAACAGTGCACCCCACAAGAGTGAGTGCTGGGGTCCAGGATCCAAACGGCAGACTTACTGGCTACATAATACATTCTCCTCTAACCCTGCAGCAGAGGTAGCAAGGATGCTTTGGAAAACTACAAAGGCTCCACAAAGAGTCCTGAATGTGTCTACCCTGAATGTCAGGTGCTAGCATAAATACGGTATTGCCTGCAACCAAATTGGTTTTCATGACTCCTACTAAAGTTAGAGGAAGCTGACCCCTGTGTTTCTTGAACGTCTGTGCTTCTTCTTCGCAGACAACTTCTCCTACACTAATAAATAAAAAGTTCATAATCCACTTTAATAAAACAATTATTCTTTTTAATTAAGATAAGCATCACACACATTTTCTAACAGTTCCTCTATGCCTATCTGAGAACATCTTGCCATGAGAGACTTCTATCAGAACTGACTTTGCAACTAATAATGCGGTCTTCGTCACTTATCTCAAGAGTCCCTATTGGCTTTAGCACAGTGAAGCATTAAGGAAATGAAATACTAAAAAAAAATTCATACCCTGAAGTTTGATTTGTTGAAAGCATTTCCTAAACTGACAAGCTACATGCCGTGTCTATGAAACCCACTGGGAACTTTCAAAACTTCAGCAGCAGTTTCTAATCACTGACTATCATTAGCATTTTAGTGAATAGATTTTTGAGAAGAAAAATCTTTGCCGTGTGAAAAAAAGAGAACCAAATAACCTGACATTTTTAGTGCAAACAGAACTTCTCCTTAATTATTCCTTTAGCTACCCTCCAGGCTCTGGGTGCCACAGTGAGTGATTCTGTTGTGCTCCGGCTAAGAGTCCAATGCTCTGGAAGTAAATGCTGACATGATGCCAGAGCTTTACACTGTCACATATTGTTACACCATGGGATATGTCTTCTGCCATACACAGAGGTGAGGCAGAGGGTGGGTTCCTGTGTGGATGGCAGATCAGCATTTCTGGTGGACCTCATGGCAATTAAGCTATGCCAATGGTGTTTCACAGCTGACTGTAGTGCAGGCTGCTGCATCATGAGACCAGAGCAAAGCGGATAGGACCCGTAACTTGGGACCATACTGGAAGGTACACACTGGGGCAACTATTGCAGAGAAAGCTTTGGCTGTTGCAAGTTTACGGACAGGAAGGCTCTTGCAGAGAGATCTGGACAGGGTGATCCTGTCAATGGGCGCAGGCCATGTTCAGTGGGCTGAGGCCAGCAGTATGAGGTTCAACAAGGAGTGCTGGGTCCTGCCCTTGGGTCACAACAACCCCAGGCAGCTTCAGGCTGAGGAAGAATGGCTGAAAAGCTGGAAAAGGAAGGGAGGATCAAACTGATAGAGAGTAGGTTTAGATCAGATATTAGGAAAAATCTTGACTGTAGGGGTGGTGAGGCACAGAGAAGTTGTTGATGCCACATCACCAGAAATATTCCAGACCAGGTTAGACAAGGGTTGGAATGAGATGATCCTTAAGGTCCATTCCAACCCAGGCCATTCTATGATTCCATGAATCTATGGCTGGATGATGCCCCAGACTTGCATCTGCAGGGCTAGAGAGACCTGGCAGAGGTGAACAAAAGTCTTAGTGCTATGGAGATTGTCCCCAGACAGGGGGAACCACCAAATGAAGCAGAGCCAGGACCAAGTTTACCAAGCTGTTAATCTCTGCACAGCAGAATGGTTACTTTGTTCCTGCCACAACCCCTGCAGCCTTGATCAGGAGCAGGAGTTGGTATAGATTAGAGAACAGCCCAATTGGGCTGCCAGCTGCTCTTCACCCTGCCAGGCTGTGCATCCTTCCTGTATCTCACCAAGAAATGCAACTTTTTTTCCCAGCTTCTCCGTAGGTAAACATCACTTTCCTGGGCTGTGAGAGTGCTCCTGCATTAATTAGGTGCTTTGGCCAAACACCATGTCATGTATCCTGTCAATAAAAATAACTAATCTGTTATTTTTGGTAATTATTCTAAATGGCCAGAAAGAGAGATGGGGCAAGTCTTTGTGATGTGATGCAGCAGTGCTGAAGAACAGCCTTCGGGTTTCACCAGCCTGGTGTTTTATCAATAACTCAGACCATAGTAGGGACTGAGGCTGGAGGAAGGGGCTACTTCATCAAAAGCAATGACAAGTTTTCCTTGAGATGTGGCTGGCCATGTCTATATGCAGAGCAGGAGAAGAACCGTGGCTTTGGAGAAGGCTCTGGGAAGACCATCAGACACACTCACTGGGTGTCATCCACTGTGCCAGAGTCTACCAGGGAAAATCGGTTGAGGACTCACCCAGGTCAGCAGCTCTGCCTGGCCTGCCTTCAGCTACCTTGTCAGTGCTTGCTTCTGCTGGTGATAGGCAGGCACCACATCAGGCAGGGGTCAGTGCTGAGCTGGCAAATGTGGGTGGGAGCAAGGTTGGTGGGATAAAGTGAGAACATGTGGGACAGGAGGTCCTGCATGCAGCAGGTGAAATGTTCATCCAAAACCACCCAGCACATCTCTGGTTTCCTGAGGGAGAACATGGCCTCCGAGGGCTGATTTATCCATGGGCCCAGCCCCTGCCCACATGCTGCAGGGGAGACATCTCCTCAGGGCTTGGCTTGCCTAAAGGGGAGGGGATGAGTGATGGGAGGCAACACGGTGGAGCAGGTAGGACTGTTGTGTGCGGTCTGAGCAGCCCTTGTGGTGCTGTTGAGGGGGTTTTGGGACCAAGAGGGAAAGGAGAGGGCTGTGGCTAAGGGTGAAGTGCCACAGCTGGATTTTTTGACAAAGATGAAGCAGAAGGATACGTGAAGAGCTCACAGTGCCTTCTCTCCCCTGTCCCCACCTCTGTGTGCCCAAGTTGCCTGTGGCCGCTCAGCCGCCTCCCACCTGACAGGGAGGAGGCACGGGTCTGACAGCGTTCAGTAGAGAAAAGGGATGGGGAAGAGACAGAGGCGGCTGCAATCCCCGCTCGAAGCTGATAATTAATAAATGAAATGCCCTGGGACTCCACTAAAGCTTCCTCAGATGACTTATCTGTCGTGGGCTCGGCAAAGCATTAAATGGCCATTTTCTGACAGAATGACTTCACTGTGCCAGAGCTTCCTTGACTTTATGAGGAATATTTCTCCCCTCCTCCCACCCCTTGTGTTTTTTTTTTAAATCTTCTCTCTTTCTTCCTCCCTCCCTCCCTCTCCTTTTCTCTCTCCCTGGTTGACGGCTCTAGTTCATTTCTGCCTATTTAATTGGGCCCCGGATGAATTTACTCGACAGGGCCATTCATCATGTGGCAGCGGCTGGCGGACGAGCCCAGGGGGAGCAGGGCTGACAGCTCCGGCAGCCTTGGATGCTGCCTGACTCTGGAAGTTCACATATTTGGGCATTAGTGCAGCTATTAGTTTAACAAGCTTCGTTTATCCCTGTCACTACCACTTCAGCTTCCCATGTAATCATTTGAAATGTAGATTACTGCTAGACAAATGGGACAGAGCAAGAGTACACAGGAGGGAAAAAAAGTGACATGGATTGCTTGTTAAGAGCTGGCTTTTTTTCCCCCTTCCCTCTTTTAATCCCTTCCAATGTGAATGCTTTGATTAACTTAATATTCACATTATTTCTACTGTAAGCAGTTTGTCACCTGTGTACTCCCCTTTTTGGAAAATAGTTGGTAGGGATTTATTGACCCAAGGAAGAGGTTTAAAGCAATTATACAGGTGTCCAGGGGCCAAGGTCTGTGCTCACACAGCCTTCACTGTAGGAGCTGCTGGAGGTCAGTCTTTTCCAGCCAGATACACCTATGGACTCCAAACCTGAACCTTCCCAGGACAGGTCTGTTCCGCATGGTGAAATTCATCTAAGGTGTTGCAGTAGAGCAACATGGCACATTTATGCAGCCTTCTAGCTTCTGTTTCCAAGGCTTCTGACTACCACATTGGTTTTGCATTGTAGGAGTCAAAATAGAATGACTGTCTCCAGTGTTTAGAGAAAAGTGTGTTGTGCCACTTCCGACCCAGGAGTAAACATGATGCTGCAGGCCCTCCACCCCCAAACTTTCACAGGTTTTATTGCACTCTTCTTGAAGTTCAGTGCATAGTACCTGATATGGCAAGGCCAGATATGGCAAGGCCAGAAAGAGGCACATCATCACCTGCCCTGTCTCCCAGAATGAGAGGGCTTTATACCATCAGCCTTTCTCAGCAAGTCCAAGGCCAGCACCAAATTTATCTTTTGAAGCTACACCTAGAGGAGTGAACAGTGAAAAACTCATTTTATTGCAAAGCATCCACTGTTCAGTTATCTTCCCAACTTAAGTATGTTCAATATATTTCATGTTTGCCCAACACAATTTTTGATTCCTGTTGTATCTCGGCTCAATGCAGGAGCTCTTCTCTGCCAGATTGCAGCCTTGTGCTCAAAGCTCAAGCATTGTAGACCAGGTAGGTCAAGTTGTTTTTAAACTGACCCTTGGAACAACCAAAGGGGCTGCTTTTCCTTCAGTTTCTCAAATCAAGTAAGGTTTCCAGGCTCCAAGTTATTGTAGAAGACTTACATAAAGCCATGGCCAGTTTGCCTATGTATTTCCTGAACCCAAAATACTTTATTTTGCGTGGTACTCAGAAGAGAGTTTCCCCAGCACTGCCAAGGCCAGCACTAACCCATGTCTCCAAGCATCAAATCTACATGGCTTTTAAATACTTCCAGGGATGGTGACTCAACAACTTCCCTCCTTCCTACAAGTCTGAGAACATTTCATGCACTTACCAGCCAGGCCTTGCATTTCATCATGTGAAAGATGTGTTTGTCAAGTAAAACTGGCATACTTTGCAGATTTCAGTGATCTACCAAATCGGACACTCCACTAACTTGTGGCATCTGCAGACATTACCACTATGGTATTGGGAATTTCTTCCTGCTCCCTGATAGAGCTAAGTGGGATTCACTTGGCTGCTCTGAGGGAATTCTGGTCATTCAGCGCTCCAGTCTGCACTGGAGCACAGTAAATTATTAAAAATCAGGAAGTTCTTCAGAATATTTTCCATATTTGAATTCGTTTGAAGACGCTGACCAATGTAATGAGAACATAATCAAACCTTCCTAAATGGAAGTTGCCTAAATTCCCTGGAGTTAGATGTAAGTGTGCTGTTTGTCTCTGGCATTGCAGTTATGGTGGTGAACTTCTTGCAAGGAACATGCTGGCAGCTCTGGTTTTGGAAGTGATCACTGGCATCACCACAATTTGCTCGTCTCCCAGCTCTTTCCCTATTTGCACAGTAAGATCTCCAAGGTGCTGCTTGTGATATGTTGTTATCCCTTTCCAAGTCACTGCAAAGTGACACAATTCATTTATGCCTCTCTCCTCTGCAACCCTGAGACTCTCCTGGGGGCCTCAGCAGCTGGTGTCTTCCGTTAATGAAAAGAGCTCACGGGTCCGTGTCAAGCCCAGAGGCAGCTGATTTTCTTTCGTCATGAACGAGCCGGAGTGTAGCAACTAGCCACTGTCCTGTTCCTCCACCAGTAGGTCCGGGACAAAGAGAAAGGTCCTGGCTTGACTCTGGGACAGATCTGTCTTTCACCCCTGGATTTGCTTTGCAAAGCCCCTTCAGGATTTCTCCCCTTCTCTGTCCTATTCCACCTCTGTGGATCTTTGGGAATGCAGCAGGAGACCACATCTTCCTGTAATGCAGGATATACTGCAAGAGATCCAGGGTCAGTGGGACGGGGAATTATTCCAGGGGGGAAAAGGCCGAAGGAGAGAAATGGTGGGGGGGGAGAGGGGGGACCAGACAATCAGAGCTATTAATGGATGCTTCTATCTCTCTCTGAGATTGGAAATTCAGAGTTCTGCAAAAGACAGGACATCCCTGGGCTTTCCTGGTTGAGCTGGAGATCAGAGTCCCCAGCCATCTGTAGGCCCCTGCCCTGCTAGGATAGGTCAGTCCCAGGCTGCCCTCAGGGCTCTGGCCTTCAGAGAGCAGAAGAAAATATGTTGGTTTAAGGTCCTCCCACTTGCCTGTCCCTCCATCTAGAAAGCTTCTTCCCCAGCAGTTCAGTTGGTGTTTCTCTGCTCCCTGGATAGCTGCCAGACTATCCCAGGCACCTTCATCCATTTGTTACTGAATGCATCAAAAAGAATAACTTATCTGAAGCCACATGACCTGGTGCAGGAATGCTGAAGCTGTAAGTGAACGCATCTAAGGTCTGGTGGTTTCTGACCTATGTCACGACTAGAAAACCATCCTCTCAGGCTATGCCCAAAAAGTCCTGGTGAGGAGGCAGGACTCACCAATCTCCAGCTTCCGGCAGCACAATTTCAATCACAATACAGACTGACAAAATGGTTTCATAGCCAGGTTTTTTTGAACCCCACCTCTGCTGGAATGCCTGTGACTCTGGAGTGAGGTGAATTGGACCTTCCAAGGTGCCAGTGCCACTGTTCACATGGTAGTGTCTTCTTTTGCAGAAGGTTCAATGGAGGACTGTTGTCTGGTACCATCTGTTAGGAATTACCAGGTTCCTGGGCTCTCATCAACCTCAGGCATGCCTTCTGACAGCAAATGCATCCTGATGAAATGTCAGATTTGTACATGTGTATTCAGCTGATACCCAGTATGGGAGTTATTTTCCCACCACCCACCTGTCAAGGCTGAAGCTCTCAAAGCTCCCATCTCCAGCATTTTTCTGCTCCATTTCCAGGAGGCGCTGGCTCTTCACAGACCAAGTGGAGAACAGATGACACTGATCAGCAGCATCATGGTTTGTTGCTGGTTTTGAAGGCACTTCCCTTGTCCAGTCCAGCTCCTCTGCATTACAGGAGAACTAGGAATTGTCTGTATTGTAATTAATTACAAGCTATCAGTTAATTGTTAATTAGCTATTAAGTAACCATGAGTAGGTTTAGAAGGATTTACATGCTCACTAATTTTGCAGGACAGCTTTTCTAAATGAAAATACTTACTTTCCACCCCCTAATGAAATACCTTTTTGAAAGAAAGCAGGAGCATGACACATGCCTTGCAAAGCCAGGGAGTAAGGCCCAACGTAACGTGTTGACTCCTTTGGATGACTTCTTTCTTTTGAATTACAACACATCAATTCTCTATGAACTGTGAACAACTCTGGAAAAGTTTTTTAGCCTGTAAAGTACCAATGCTTCCTCAAACTCGCATCCCCTTGATCCTGTGCAGCCTCTACAACTACATGAAATGAGGTAGTAGGGAGGTAGAGGTTGAACTTTGCTCCCAGGTCTCAGGTCAAGGGGAAATGGCCTTAAATTGTGCCAAGGGAGGTTTAGTTTGGATATTAGGAAAAAATTCTTCACCAAATGGGTTGTCCAGCCCTGGCAGAGGCTTCACAGGGCAGTGGTAGAGTCACCATCCTTGGAAGTATTTAAAAGATACATAGATGTGGCCCTTGGAGACATGGTTTAGTGGTGGCCTTGGCAATGCTGACCTTAAGGGTTGGACTTGACCTTGAGGAGCTTTTCCAACGTAAATGATTTCATAATTCCATGATTATTCACTTCTTTCCAAGATATCATGTAGCAGGATCGTGGAGAGTGAGCTGAACACTGCTCTTGAGTACTTATGAAAGAGTGATTTTGCATCATCTGCTGTGGTACTGGCACACACCTACCCTGGAGATATGACCCTTCCTCCTCTACTGTGAGATACGGGTTTTCCCCCCAGGTTTGTTTTTTCCACAGGATTTGCCTTTGTTCACCCTTTGCAAAACACACTGTACAGCATGGTCACATATGTCACACTGGGAGAATTTGAAAATCCTATTTTATGGTTGTCTGAGATCTGCTGAGGCTAGACTGTTGCTGCTGTCAAATCCAATCCAAAAAAGCCATGATCATTCCTGGGGGCACACCTGCAAGACTGCTTAATTTACTAGGTGTTCAGCAATGGATAATCATTCTGAATAAGAAGGTAAATGTTATGGTCATAGACGCATCTGAAAAGGACATTTTCCTCACCAAACAGCAGTCTTTCAAGCATTCTTCCCAAAGAACTGTGGACAAACAGGAGTGGTTTCCCATCTCAGGAAACAGATTTCCAGCAAACAATAATCCTGACTCTAGGTAAGCAGGATTGGTGCGAGACAGATAAAATCTGCTGTCCGTTGTTCCCTTTTACCTGAGATGAAAAGCAAATAGCTCCTAGATGAAATTATACTATGTGAACAGATCCCACCAGAACAGCTGTTTGGACTACTCATGGTTTTCTATTTGTTTATTAGTTTTGAGACCCAAAAGCCAATACATAATCCACAGCCCTTCAAGAAGTGGTGGAGTGTGTGTGTGCTGAAACCTCATTTAACCTCAGGAAACTTCCCTCTCTATCTGCCAAACATTTCTCTTTCCTTTATGATTCAGGCTAAGAAAAAAAAAACCAAAACCAACTTCACTCAACATTCAGGCAGTAATTACAAGACTGTATTTTACAAATGGAGCATAAATAAAATTACATAGCTAATTAAGATGTATCATGAACTGAAGCTCATTTTTATAATACTAATTGCATATTTCACCTTCCTGTTAAATGGATTTGATGGTCTGAAAATAAGCCATTCATTTTATGCAGTGGGGGAGGTTTCCATCACCAGCAACTGCTTGCTATCCCGTAGGATGTTAGGTTTCCCTGGTTAGACCGAAGATTAACCAGGTGAATTGATGACCCTTTTTACCAGCCCTTTGAAGAGCGTGAGTTTAAATGTGTCAGATACTTTTTCTGGCCCAGCCCCCTTTCTTCTGCAAGACATGCATGTCCAAAAGAGTAAAATTCATTGGAACAATGCAAGTTTTTCAAAAATACTTAATTACTCCAACTTTTCTGCACGGACTAGACAGGTTAAACAATTGCCTTGGGCACTGCTACCTCTACGTAGCAACAGTCATCCACAGCATTTGTTGTTTTAACTCAATAATTAATTTAGCTTAGTTAGCAAGTTAAAGTCAAAACAAGTGAATAAGTTTAATATTGTAATTGTTTACATTTCTGTACAACAGACAGAGAGCTGCCAGCACCCTGTGGCACATGAGGGTGTATTAGTTAGTGTTAATGTAGGACTTGGAAAGTGTGATCTGAAGTCTTCACTCTGTAGAGGGTGTTCCTTATGGACTTGGCCAAGTCCTAGGATCTTCGCCTTCTTGCCTCGTGGTACGGATGCAATTCTATACATGTACATAAGTGTATTTAATACCTCTAATACAGACATTAGTCTGGAATTTCTGAGGACCACTGCCTAACAAAATTCTGAAAATCACCATGTGAGGGACAAAAATCCAGGATCTGAGAAACAGAGGGACTGATTAATATTTTAAGATTCAATGCTTTAAATCCTGCAATGAAGAGGAACCGAGAGGCATTGCTGTGTCATTGCAAGTAGGAGGTGCTGTAGCAGAAGGATGCTGTGTGACCTCGTGCCATTCTCCTCAGAGGTGCAGGAGAGTGGGACCTGCACTGGGCAGGTGATCCTCATTCCTCCAGTTCTTATTGAAAAGTGTTTCTCAGCTGTTAGCAGCTCTGGAGAAAGGGCACACTATCTGTGGAGGCTGAAGTACACCCCCAGGGAAAACTGCTAATTTTCTTCCAAAAGGCTGCTCATGTTTGAATATGAGGTCAAATTTCTAGTCAGTGATAGATAAAATGTCCATGATGTGGCTATTACATCAGACAAGAGAAAAAGTGCAGATGCAAATTTTGCACATCTGATGATATGAGACAATTTTTGCTGTGGAAAGGATCACATATTTGAGGAACGAAGCACTATTTCAGTGGAATACGGGATACATCTCACACCTGGCAGGTGGCGAAGAATGGTATTAAGTTCTGGATCCAGCAGCCCACATGAAGTCCAGCAAGAAGCAGCTTGAGCATGTGCTCCAAGGAGGTGCGTGCACAAGCACACATGTATGTTCACACATGTGAAGACAGCCAGCCAGCCAGATCAACACAGACTCATAGAGCACACATGCGAACACAGAGAATGCCAGTTCTTCTCTTGCTGAGTAGGACAGAGTCCATCAGTGGGAACATACATACCTCCCTTCAAGAATATATATACATCTCTCCAGCAGCAGAGCACAGATTCTGTCTGCTTGGTAGCTGCCCCTTTTCCCTGACCCTTCCCTGGGACAAACCTGCAAGGGTCCTGTATGGGATGTTCCTTGCAATGAGTTCCTGATTTGGGTTCCCAGCTGCTTTTCTTCCCCTGTGCTCCTCTGGGCTTGTAGAAGTGGGTCTTGAATGGGCACCATGGGCTAGCCCACTGTTCCTTCTGTCCCCCTGGTACTTTCACGAATGTCAAGAGCAAAGCCAGATGAGAGGGTTTGCATGCTTTTTCAGGGATGGGTTTAGTCTGCTTCTGATGCACTCAGCTGCATATTCAGATTTTCACAATTTTGGGCTTGTGTTTTGGATTCAGAGAGTGCATAGGGCTTGCGATTGAAGTTATAGTTTGCCTCAATGAAACTTTACTCCATGAATTATTCCAAACACTCATATTTACAGAAATCTGGTCTCTCAGATGGGGCCTGCAGAAGACATGAGATCTGGGGCATCTTGTTTTGACATCCTGGTTCCCATTCATCTGACACTTCGGAATACCTTAATTACAAGTTAGAGATGGATAGAAGAAACTGCAATGATCTCTCCTGTATTTAATGATTTTGTTCAACACTCTTTCCAAAGTGCACAAATGCCATCAGGATCAGGGTGTAACCCGGCCGCAGGAACACCACTTGTCTCTGGGAGCATCACTTTGGCTCCAGGAATTCCCATCAACAGGCATCCCCCTCTGCTCACTCTGGCTCCTGTGTCCTGCATGTTGGGTCATGCCCAGAGAAGTGAGGAGATCCCCACAGAAGCAATGCCCTATCTTCAAAAAGCAGAAACTTTTCTCGTTCGTTTGCCCCTTATTCCTCTCCACGTAGTGCCTGTTCTGGGTATGATTCTGTTGACCTGTTCCCAGTAAGGACACAAAGCAGTGAAAACAACAAATCATAATCAACACTGTTTCTTACTATTACAAAAGAGACATTATAAACTGAAAACACAAAGATCATTTTATCTTTATTAATAGTCTAATGCATATGAGAAAGGTATTTGACATTTTCTACACCTCCAACTCTTTTCTTCATGCATTGCTGAGCAGGCTGCACCAGAGTTCATCCATTTAAATCCACTTCATAACTCAGTACATATACAACAAAAGAATTTCATGATTCAGTGGTACTTCCTAGCTGTGCCTAAAAAATTGAGCCATCTCTTCCCTCAAAGTTTCCTGGTTAGAGAATTAAATTACTGCTAATAATGAAATTTAAATCAGACCTGTTATTTAGAGTGAGGTGCCTTTACTTCAGGAGTTTGTAGGCTTGTGTTGAATATTACTAATACTTACTAGAAATGGCTTTGTTTTGCTGTGTTGCAGAGGTTACCCTGCCCAAAGCTCCTCCAGAGTTTTCTCTTAGCTGTTCCTTGCCAAATGCTATTTTGCAATAAGCCACTGGTCTTTGTATTTCATTCCTAGACAAAGCATATTGCAAATATACAGTGTGATTACTGTTGCAGACTGAGCCCATGATAGGAAGGCTTTAAGGATCAAGCAACACTATAAGGAGTTGTTTCAGCAGTCAGACCTTGCCCCAGTCCCACCTTGGTCTTGTCTCTCTTTGGCAACACAGTCCAGCTCCTGGCACCACAATACAGTCCTTCCTCCTCTCTTCTCCATCACCAGCCTCTCTCCCAGCTTCACACGACTCCTAGCCGTCTTCTCTTTGAGGCCCTTGTTTGCCCCACCTGGAAGTGCACATATGCCAATGTTCTCCCGCCAGATGGAATAACCATGGAACAATGGGACTGAGCAACTCACAGGGATGGACCCTGAAGGAGTGATGGCACATGAAGTACACACTGCCATCGTGTCAGGGTTTATGGAGGGCTGTGAACTCTAGCTGCAAGAGCCCCCTGTGCTCCTTTGTAGAAAAGAAGTCTGCAGCCATAAGGACTCTGAGATAAACAACCCACCTTTAGGTTATGGTGACCAAGTGAACCACCCCCATCATGCCTTGCTTCCTTATGGTAATACCTTGTACCCAGTTGGCTAACTGGTTTCTACCCCACCCCATGCCTTTCCCATAAAAAGGCCCTCGGTCAGCCCTGAAATTAGGGGTGGTTGTTCCAGGCCTTCTCTTCCCAGAGACTGCTGGACAATTAAAGCTACCTCTCTGGAACTGCTATACAAGGCTCCCTGTCTCTCTGTCCCTGTGTTAGCTTCGGGGAATTTCACAAAGAGCTGAATCACAAGAGCTGAAATCGCGTGTAGCTGAGAAATCGCTACACTTGCTGAAATCCCTCGCTGTCCAGGGAGGCTTGCCTTCGCCCCTAGAAGACCTGTTCTTGCAGGACGCTCTCTCTAGGAAGGTCGTGGCATACTGGTGCTTAAGCAGCATCAGAGCTCTCTGAGACAAGGGTTTATTCATCGCCATCCTTGACTTTCATTCTGCCAAGTGGCTGAATAAGCCTCTTGTGCCACCAAACAGGGGCAGCCCACCTGCCCTTCAAATGAGGGCAGCCATGAGCCATTAGAAGGCTGCAGGAAACAGCCAGTGCAGCAGTGAGCTGCAAGGTAGCTCCCATGCTTGTTTTCACAGAAGGTTGAACACTTCTGTGCTATTATCCCTGAAAAGATGTCCCTTTGCTATGCCTCAGCAGCTGGTCACCAGTGTAGTGGCATGTCCTGACACCCAAACTCTATCTTGCAGAGAGGGTGAAGCACACCACACAGGCTGCCCTTGTGTGTGAGCTTGCCCGAGCAGTGTCACTGGGTGGACTGGGTGGTCTGTGGGCCACAAACTGGAGGATGAGCCAGGAATTAATACTTCAAGTCAGCTGGACTTGTGATGTGCTCCCTCTTCCTGCCCCACATCTGAGGACCCATGATACCTTCCTAGGGGTGTCTATGTCACTCTCATGGTGCTTGCTGCAGTACTTGTCATGGGATCAAGGGTATGCGGAACATTTTTCCACCATTTTCCCTAGCTGCAATGTTTTCTCTGATCCTTAGCAGAGTAGTTATGGTGCCCTGAGTCACTGATGCCCTGTGAGACCCCCACTTCTAAAATAGCAACTGCTGCACCAGGAACATGGGACAAACCCTTCCTTCATTCTGGATTCTCAGCACCTTTTGGGGTCCTTGTTTACTCAGATAGCAGTCTTACAAATTCCCAATCAAAAAAGATTAAGAAAAGTACTTTGCATTTTCTGAAAGTTGTTATCCTGTTCAGCAAAGAATTGTCTCATGTCTTTATAACTTACACTATTACTCTTCTTGATTAACAACAAAAAGTGATGAGCTGGCCTTTCCAGGGCCCATAAGCCGAATCAGCCAAGCAGAAAATATAAAAGAAGGGAAAACAATTGAAAGTTATTTTAGTTGTTACATCGGAGTTGAATGTTATATTTACTTTTTTTTTCCTGTACAGTAGGAAAACTTTTGCTGCACACGCGTTTCTCTTCCAGTGATGGTATGTGGATATACAGTCAGAGTTTCATATTGGTCATATTAGTTATGGATTAGTAAGCAACATGCATGTGATAGTTTTGAGACTTCCTTTTATGATTGTGAAAGAAATGAACCCAGTATAGAATTATTATGTTAGCTGGGACTGTAAGGTTTATGCAAGAGTTCTGTCCGGATCTTCGGTCCTTGCAAGGCTCTAATGTGCATGGTGCTTCTTCGAACTGAGAAGGAACGTGCAGAGAGCACCACGATCTGGTGGCGTTTTGCAGGTTGTAAAGGAAAGAGGACTGCCCCTTAAATGTGGTGCAAATACAAGTTTTCACGTGTCAGGGGCAAGCTCCAGGCAAGCCTGTTGTCCTGGCAGAGTTATCTGTGCGAGATGTAGCCAAAAAGCTTTCTGTTTAGATTCAGACTACAAGAGAGGCAGAATGTGGTGGCACCTAGTGCTGAGAAGGAAAGTGCATGGCACAGCTGCGCCACGAACATGAAAATAATATGAACCAGGTACAGCTGGCTGTGACATATCAAGGAGGGAATTACAATTGGGGCAGCATGCATGCTATTAATGAAATGCATGGCATGACACAGAAAACTGTAGGCATATTGTCTTAAAACACACAAATCACAACAATTTAAAAAAATAGAAAGCATCTTGATATTATGCTGCAGTTCTGTCCTGAAATGCTGAATTTTACAGAATAGGTTTCTGGTATAATAGATTCTAAAGAATTTGCCAAGGTCTTCTCATTTAAATTTTTATTGGTTATATGGAAAGGTGACAATATATTGAAAAATCATCTACACATTGGCACCTACTCACAACTAAATAGCTGCTGAGGGACAAATCCAGCAAAACCAACCAGCAGGGATTATGTGTGAGGGAGAGACAATCTCCAAGATGGGTCTGGAGATCTGAGTTCTGCAATGACTTCTAGGAGCTGGATTTGATGAATCTTGTGGGTCCCTTCCAGCTATGAATTTTTCTAGGACCTTATGTGATTCTCCAACACTTCTGACTAACCCCAGAGCCAGGCTATACAGATAAACCTACAATAAGTTCCAGCAGGACTGGCATACAGACATCCAGAGATGTGAGGCTGGTGTGCCAGACTTCTCCTCTTTCTTATAATATAGACACTCTGAATTATGTTTTCCTCTGCTAATGGATCATTTTAGTTATCATATGCTTGCATCAGCTGTATATAAATGAAAAATACCTTAATATGTTTGTTAATGAAAAAGTAACAGTGGTATATTAAAGAAGAGTTTATTTAACTTTATTTAATTTAGAGGCCTCTTAGTAGACTGAGCCTTAATGATCTACAGTAAATGTATTTTTTCAAAGGATTTCTCCATTATTGGGTGTTCTTAGACAAGAGTCCACATTTCATATATACGATTTAGATAAATTGCTGCTCTGGGTAACACAGTGCGATAAGGAGACATTAATTCATGCTAAATTACAGAGAGATTCCTTCAGAGGAATTACTATATCCCTATGAATATAAAAGACAACTTCTGTATCTGAGCATTTCCTGGGAAGTCAGATATTCTCTGCACTATACCAAACTGCAGATGTATTCATTATAATAACATTAATCATGATGACTCCGTTTGTCAGTTCCACCTTAATTAAGCATTGCTGCCATAATGGAGAGTTTAAAGTGTTATAGGAGACTGTTTACAAGGGGTTTAATAGAGTTAGGAGTCAGAATTAAGTGGTCTTCTATGAGGTGTGACTTTCCTGGTGCTGTGAGGTGGGCAGAGGCTTGACAGGAACACAGGAGGGAGGGGATAACTGGAGCATCACTCTCAGTCTGATCTAGATGTGCTACCTGCTGGCTGGGATGGGGTGTCTTGGTTTTGGCTGAAATAATTTTCTTCCCATTAGCTAGTGCAGTGCTGTGTTTTGGATTCAGGATGAGAATAAAGTTGATAACACACTGGTGTTTCGCTGATGCTAAGTAGTGCTCATCTTAAATCAAGGACTTTTCTGTTGTCCACAAACAAATTGTTCAGTTTCCCAACAGCGAGGAGGGAGAAATCATGGCCAGGGCAGCTGTCCTAAGCTGCTGAAAGGGATATTCTACACCACAGAATATCATGTCCAGCATATAAATTAGGGGAGCTAGCCAGGAGCCAGTCCTTCCTTCCACAGGGCTCTTGCACTTTTTAGTGCCACCATGTCTTTTTGCACAGACAGATTGTGCACCATGATACATAACTTTATACCTTTCGGAAGTTCTCTGTAGGGTTCATTCCTATTCTTTTGATGCTTCTGCAAAACATGTCCCATTGCTAATTCCTAGCCTTTACCTGTATTGGAAGTTGCTGCAGCCTACCAAATTCTACCTGTTTTGCTGTGTGTGGATCAGTTTCTCATGCATATGGTAACAAACATTGTGTCTGCAGTTCTGGTTGCATTTTCAATGCCTACTGCTCCATCTGAAGTAAGGGCATGGGACCCAGTTTCAGGTGGGCCCAAAGCCTCTTGTCCGTCAGGGCCTCTGGAGGGTGAATGAGTGAGAGTTACTACAAGTTTGTAGGCAGAAAGAAGTCCATTCAGCTGAGTGGCAGCTGGAGCATGCTTTGCAGTTCACTGTTCAAGTATGATCAGTAGCCCCACTGCTTTGGAAACACTGTCATAAAAGATGCTTCCTAGAGGCTTCAAGAAAGTGCCCATACACATAAGGAATTTTATTTTCTCCCTAGGGCATTTCAAGTCTTTGGGGGTTTTTTGAGAATGAAAATAGGTAATGAAATCTTGAGACAGAAGCCGTAAGTCTTCACCAGCTGTCTGTGACATTACTTCCAGATGTTCCTGCTCACAGCCATCATGGCCCACTGCAGGAATCCTGGCAAAGGAGCTGTCACTTTGATCTCTTTGTAACAGCTCCTGTGTACCCACCAGCTCTGCTCCTGACTTTCCTGGCTGGACTGCATATTGCCCTTGTCTGCAAAATCTGTTACAATACTGAGACATTCCTTCACTTAACCAAGGGTCTGCATTTCCTATTCATTAAAAGTATAAATGACAATTCCCGGGCATCTTAAACAATGGCCATTTGTATGAAGGTTTCAGCTAAAACCATATTTGCATCCTTGAAGGGCATTCTCACTGAAGGAAGCAGTATGGGGCCTCACACCTGGAGAGACAGGAAGATTCCATGCCTCTCACCGCAATTTTGTCAGGTCTAATCCCACTGTTCTCCTACCAGCAGGCTGCCATGGCATTTCACATCCAGACGTGGGAGGGCTTAATGAGGAACGGGCACTGCCTGCCTGCTGCAGGACAGACGACTCGTTCCTCTTTTAACCTAGCAAGGCTGAAAGACAGCAGAAGTACAAAAAGTATAAAAAACAGACCAAGAAACGGCAATGCCTGCCATTGCAAAGACAGGGCAGCCACAACACAGCTCCTGGTGTTCTCCTGTTAAGTTCCTTTGCTGCTAGGCCACAAGTCTCCACTGAAAGCTGTCCAGGCACTGGCACAGGCTCTGCAAGGAGCAGTCAAGTTTGGTTCATTCACTCTCTGCCCTCCTCAAGAAGTGCTGGGAGATGCACTAAGAGAGTCTTAGAAGCATAGAAAGTTTGGGTGGGAAGGGATCTTAAAGCTCATCTGGTTTCACACCCTGCCATGGGAAGGGACACCTCCCACTAGACCGGGTCTGAACTCCAAGCCTTGTCCAACCTGGCCTGGAAACTTCCTGGGCTGGGGCAAACACAATTTCTCTGGGCAGCCTGCGCTAGGGCCTCACTAGGGAATAATTTATTCCCAATATCCAATCCAACCCTGTCCTCTGTCAGTGGGAAGCCTTGTCTCGTCTCTCCAGGCCGTTGTCCAAAGTCCCTCTCCAGTTCTCTTGGAACCCTCTTAGGTCCTGGAAGGACCTGTGGTCTCCCTGAAGAAAAATAAGGAGACCCCTTCTCCAGGCTGAACAACCCCATCTCTCATCCTGTCTCTATAGGAGAGGTGCTCCAGCTCTTTGAGCACCCTCATGATGATGGACGGCTGCTGAGAGTGGTCTCCAAGCCCCAGACCCAGAGCCTTCCAGGACCTTGCTGCCTGGGAGGTGAGACATGCATTGTGATGCAGTGGATTCAGAAGGTCCGAGGGCTTTCCTCCCTCCTCAGAAGGCATCACCGCCTGTTGCCTACAAGAAGCTGAGTCTCCCAGGACTCAGAGGGCAGTGCAAGGGATTCCTGCTCCATCTGGTGATATTGAGTTCCTCAGTGCACCAGTGCCTTGACAGGGGCCAGAGGCTGGCAAACACCAGCTCGCAGCAGTGAGGTGGGCAGTGGCACTGGGAGGCTGTTCCTTCAGTCCACATAGGATGTGGGATGTGAAGGGCTATTCCAAAAGCTGTGCATCCCAAAGAGGTGTAAGGTGCACATGGTGCATGGAGAATACATCAGGACATCAGGAGAGGAGTAGCAGGGGTGGAACAAAATGCATCAAGTCCAGCCTGGCTGGACAAGTGCTGCTGGATGAACTCGGCAATTATGGAAAACTGATTTTTGAGCACTTGTTCTTCTTAAGTGCACTCCATTATACTGCCGGCTCAAGTGTAAGAATACCCACTCCACTCTGAAATACAACTGCATGGAAGTATCCCTGCTATATGCTGCCAGGACAGAGGGCAGGCTTCTTCCCAATGTGGAGCCTGCTGGTCATCAAGTAAAAATACTGGATATATGCTACTGGTTGACTTAATTCTGACCCTCTCTGCCCATTGTCTATGCACCCAATGACTGTGATTTTATTTATCTACAATTATTTGCTGAATTGTGAAAAGTTCTGTGAGTTCCGCTTCTCAGGTTTAAAACTGAAATGTATGGTACTGGGACACAGGCCCATTGTCCTGAGCTTCCTGGAGGACTTTAACTGTCAGAATCAATGTCAATGTTTGTTTTAAGGAGTGCATTGCTGTGGAGGACCTAGCATGGCCAGCAGCTCAGTGTTCATATACCCTTTTGTTTAATCCTGCCACAACAGGATGGGGGAGAAAATAGGAAGAGCCATAGTGAGAGAACTCAAGGGTTGGGTTGAGACAAAAACAGGTTAAGCAAAGGATGGAGGAAAATAAAAACAAGTGATGCAAAGGCATCCACTCACCACCTCCCACAAATAGACTAATGGTGCCTAGCCAGTCCCCAAGCAACATCTGCTTTGGAAAAAGTCCCTTCCCAGATTCTGCTGGTGAGTATGGCACTGTACTGTACAGATATCCCTTTGCTCAGTTGGTGTCAGCCCTCCAATTGCCTCCCTTACCTGCTTTTTTCCCAGCCAAGGCTGCTCTCTGAGCCTTGATCCTATGCAAGCTTGCTTAGTAAGAGCCAATTTTTGGTGTGTTACCAACCCTGTTTCTGCCACAAATACAGAGCATGGCACCATACTGGCTGCTATGAAGGTAATTAACTCCATCACAGCTAGATGGGGTACAAACATCCTCAGTACACCATTAGGAATTCACAAAGTGTGAGGGTGAAAGTTCTGGACACCTTCACTGTCTTCCCTTTATTGATTACATAGATTTGTTGGTACTTTGAGCAGCATGGTCTAGTGGAACATGTCCCTGCCCATAGCAGGACGATGAAACTAGATGGTCCTAAAAGTGTCTTCCAACTTAAACCACGGTGTGATTCTATTAATTAAAATTTGCAGTATCTCATTTGCTAGAATGCTATTCACACAGAGAATACAGTAGCTCAGGTCAAAGACAAGCTGATGTCAAACAAAATGGGCATTTCCTTAATATTGTTTCATAAACCCCATGCTTGGGCAGTTTTGGGTACTGTGGCAGAATTGGCCAGTGCACTCAAGAGACCTATAATGATGATCCAAGAATACTTCTCACAACTCAAGGCTACACAGACGAGACAGCAGTCCCAAGGGCATGCATGCCCTTGGAGGAGGACAGAGGTGCTGCCATGAGATGGCAGGTGGAGAGAAATGTGAGCTTGAAAAAGCATCAGAAGGAGCACAAAGCTCCTCAAGTATGCCTGTGCATCCAAATGTAGATAAATTTATATGTAACTCATTGAGAATAGATTATTCATCAATCATTAGCTGTAGCTCATTTTTAAAAAGGGGTTTTATGGCGATAGTGGTTAGCAAGATTTTTCCAGCTGTTAATGGTACATACATGTCAGTACAGGCAATTCATGACACAGCCAGGATGGACTCTAGGGCAGGGGCAAGGAGAGTTCTCCCACCCTCCAGAGCGCAATGCAACCCTGTCTCTGCTGGTGGCCAGTGGTCACACGTGCAGAAGTCGGGGCTCTTCCCATCAGTCCTACATTGGACAAGAGACTTCGGCTTGGAACAAAAACGCAGCTGGGGCAAAAATCCCCATGCCTGAGAGTCCCCTTCCCTCAGCAGCCAGAGGACACCCTCTCCTGTAGAAGAGTGTCTGGGCAGCAGGGCAGGTAGCAGAGACCTGCTCCAAAGCAGGGAAGTCCTCAGCCAAACCACTGTAATGTTCGGACGCTGAAATACGCCTCCAAGTTCTTCTGAACAGTACCTGACTCCAGACCCTAGCAAACCATTCCATCTTGCATCCGGGGTTGTCTTGGAGGGTGCCTCTGCTTCATGGGGAGAAAAATCTGTCCACAGGACCAAGGACACTTGAGGACCTGACACTCCTCGCCAACACTGACCTCATTCTTTTGTGCTGACGTGGGCTCTGCCATAGCATGGAGTACCTTATTGGGTCCAACTATACTGCAATGGGGAGGGTGTTTGGTGACACCGGGCTGCAATGTCTGACCATGTCTGATGGATGCCTTTTCATGAGGGCCTCCAATGTCCCACTTCAAGTGCAACTACCTGGTAATTTTTTTTCCCAAGGAAGGCAGGACACAAGGTTAGGACAAGAGTGAAAGCAGGCATTTTGAACTTAAAAAATTACTTTTATTTTAGGAACCAATAAAATTATGGCAAATATTTACAAATAATTATCTCACATAAAGGTTACATAAAACCAAATGTCCACAAGTAACAGTCACTCTCATGAAAAGACACACAGATATTGAACTACGCCAATCTTATTGCATGTTTCTTCAACTAATCTAAAAATAAAAAGTGTTGCAGTCAACCATTTAACTTAGAATAAAAATCACAAATTTCAGTTTGACAAGAAAAAGAATTAAAAAAAAAAAGAGAGAAGAAAAAACCCCTTCAAACAGCCCCTCCTTTTTGACCCATGCCTTAGCACCCCTGGTCCCCAGCCCACCTCCCTTTTGGCTACTCAAAACAAAACCCAAAACAAAATCCCCAAAATAATGTTCGACGTCTTTGGCAAATTGGCACTGCTGTAATTACATTCAAATATTATAACACACAAAAGCAACACACAGCACTAAGGAAAAAACACCAAGATTTCAAGTTTGTTCTTTTCCTACTAGAAAAAAAGAATACAAAACATACACATTTTAAGAAGCATTTTTTCATCTGTTTTGCAACAGATGTTATCCCCTACTTTCAAAGGCAATTCAACAGTTATTTTTACGATTTTTTTTTTGTAAGTTATTTTTTTGTTTGAATGTATTTTTCAAGGTGAGGAGGCTTTTCTTTTTCTCCATCTCTTCCTTTTTCCTCTCTTTTTAAAGAAGTAAGGTTCAATGCAGGCATTGCAGACTTTGGTGGATACAATAGATATGTATTTCTTTGATGCTAAAAGTCCCTAATACAGAGTAGTTTGTCTGTAAGGAAAAAAAAAAGGTTGTTCTTTTTTTTTTTCTTGGAAAGGAATTCCATTTGCAATGAAATGAGTTTCTATAATTTCGGAATGTAGAAAGGCCACTACAAAGTGAAAAACCAGGACAAAATTTTTTTCCCACAGGAGGCTGAGCAAAGGGAAAGGTGGGTCTAAATGCCCACTGGCCATTTTTCCCACCTCATTTAACCAGGGCAGAGCTGGAGACCTTGGACACAGGGGTCTGGCTGGGTGGTGCCTGGGGCTAATGCAGGACTAGGGTCCCCCTCTCCACAACCCCTGCAAACTTCTGAGATACTCAAGTGTGCCTACACTTACAAATGTGTAGACAGCAATCCCTACAGGCCTGCCTGCCCACCCAGCAATGTGGCAGCTGTGTCCAGCTCAGTCCTTTCAGTCTGGCTCCCACCCTGGAGCTCCTGCATTCTGTGAGCCTTTCACAGGACTTGTGAGTGAGGCCACGGCTGGAGCTGACACCTATGCCAGCTGTGATGCCAAGGTGAGCAATCTGGGCATCACTCTGACATGGTTTTCACTCAGCGTTTGCATGTCAAGTCTCATTAGCTCAACCAGAAAAAGAACACTAACTGGTTTTGATCCTTTCAGATAATTTTGTTTCTCATGCTGTAGTTACATGTACCTGTGACAAGAGCAGGTCTGAGGAACTACAGCGCTTTGTAGATGGCATCCCCAGCCTTGTGTCGCTACTGAGCTCTCTACCTCCAGAGCAGAGTGGCAGTGGCTATGGCTCGGAATGTGTGCCCAGTGCCTCTGTCAGTGCAGGCTGCCTGACCTGGCCCTGCCTAACAACACCCATGTGGGACCATCACTTACACGCTTAGTGAGACTTCAGGGCACATTAGCCAAGAGCTGTTGGTCCTCTAACGTTTCATCAATGAATCCAGAAGAAAAACCAGGTTTTTCCACAGTTTGCTGGGACAGAGTCATGGGGTGGGTCAGCCTAGTGCTGTGCTACCTCATGTGCCTGTGGCCTCATGCTTCCCAGTGGCACACGCATGCAAAAAAAGCGCAGTACCGGGAAGGACGCTTGGTCAGAGCCACGTTGCAGCCAGTGACAGCTACACAAATTGACTCTGCTACAGGCCACAGCTCTTGAAGCTATGGGTACCCGTGTCTGGAAATAAGCAAGACCATAACATGGCTTCCTCTCTCCTCCATACTGAAGGATGTGTAAAATACATAAATTAAAGGAAAAGAAAAATAGGAATATAACCCCATTATCTAAGACCAGCATGGCAAAGCACTTATCAACACCAAGTAGTTGCTAAGACCTGCCACAGTGAGCCCATCACACCTCCCTCACCCACCATGCCGCTCTCTCCCACTGCGTGGCCCTCACAGTACAGCACTGAGAGGGCTCAGACACAGGCAGTCAAGGAGGGGTGACAGACTCTGAGCTCCATGCACCCTGGTGCTGTTTCTTTCCTCACCATATCTTTCCCAAGTGCCTCAAGCACCGATGTTGTCCCAACACCTGCCAGTCCAATCAGAGAACTTCTCAGACATCATGGAATGAACAAACACTCTCTGGCCCCATGACCCCAGAGCCCCAAGAGTTTTTCTAATTTAACAGTGATCAAACAAAGCTTTTGATCTGTTGATCCGGTCCTGAGACATCCAGAGCTCTGCAGTCAGTAGAGGTGCCTAACAGTAATATTTCCATAAGTGAGCCTTCAGACACAGATGCTACACAAACTCAGGGTCCACAGCATTTTTTGTCTTCTTCATAGTCACAGTCTGACAGCATTTAACTGAAGGTTTCCTTAACAGATCAGTTCATGCAATCCTGGCTCTGGCCTCCATTGATTTAGTCTTACAGCGCATTGTCCCTCTCCACCTCTCAGATTTCATTTCTTAGCCTGTGTCAGCAATATATTTGATAAAATTATTGCTGGAGTGTCAAGTACTGGAAAACCCTCCATCTAACCAAGTGTATTACAGAGTTTGCTGCTGAAACTGCCTGAAGGCACTTTGTGGGGTTGATTTCCACAAGGGTTTAATAATGATTCACTGCTCTACAGGGCATCCCACCTGAGTAAAGGATTAGCAGGGCACCCAAAACCTAGCACTGGGCCGGCTCTCTCCCATCCTTGCAGCCCCAAAGGGTCATTTGCTTCCCGTCTCCACCTTACCCACTAACCCTTTCCCCACAAAACAGTGAGGCCACAGAGGATAGATGGAGGCAGGCAATCCTCCTTCAACCCCAGATGACCACCTTCTACCAACAGTGCCTTTCAAAGATGCTCCCCAAGGAGGAGGATTCCTACAATGAAGACTATGGACAGAAAGTCTCCTGAGGAAAGCAGTTTGTAAATCTCAGGTGAAATATTCTCAAAACTAGAAAGTACTGTCAAGAAGTGCCTTCTCCAGCAGCATGGTATGAATACTTCATGGTCTAAGTCTTACTGGCTGTTCTTGACAGAAAGATATCCCAGCAGATGTGAGTGAGCCATGGCTGCCCTGTATTGGGAGATGGGTCAGGCACAGTCCCTGCTTCGCATGTGCAAGGGCAGGAGTTTTGGGTTTCCCCTCAGCAGCTGCCTGTGCACCCACAGAGTCCCTGTGATGGAGCCCACCACCATACCTGGCAGGCCAAGGGCTGCCCTCAGGGAGTCCTGAGTCAGGCCTTGAGTCAGTCAGGCCTGAGCACTTTGGGTCACTTCAGCCAGTGGCATCCACACATCCATTCCATTTGGAGGAAGCACACCTGTCATGTCTTTCCTAGGTCCCCAGCCCAAATACAAGCACTTCTGGCATGACTATGCTAACATCTGCTGAAATCTCACGTTTGGTCTTCTCAATGTTATCTGAATTAATGGACGTCACACAATCCATGCTTCTGAGGAAACAAGAAAAAGTAATGTGGTTGCAGGAGAGTAGGCAGAGTGGGTGTAGGACCCACATGCCAATGAGCTGGAGTTCCCTCTCTGGGCACACAGACTTGTTTTAGCCAAGCCTGATGGTGTTCCAACAGCTGGTGTAACTCAGCACGCCTCTGCTCCAGATGCAACACCAGCAGTCAAACCCTCGTTTCTCATCTCTTCAGCAAAGGCACTGGACAGCCACATCCCTTCCTGAGCTCACAGAGAAGGTGCACATGCTCAGAGTGGAGACCATGCACACCCCTTGGCCAGGCTCTTGCACATGGTCCCAGGGACAGAAATGCCCTTTCCAGTATTGTCCAAGGAGTGCAAGCAGTCATGGGGTACTCGGTATGAACATAGGTATGAACCCAAAGCAGGGCTTCAGAAGGTTCCTTTTGTTAAAAACAGGTTATTAAAAAAACAATTATTAATTGCTGAAAGATTAAAACTGGCACTCATCTCACTGATAAGTTTGTCATAAAACTTATTTCTGGGTTAGGGGCACAGTTTGAAAGACTCTGGCTAAAATTCCTGATGATGTCAGTGAAGATCACGCTGAAATGTCACTGAGCTGGTGGGACCTAGATATCTCCATGGCTGCTGAGGACTGGAACACATCTGCCCTGGAAACTTGGAAGGGATGGCTGCATTTCCATACCATGAGAAGATGCCACTGGAGTGGGAGAGGGAATTTCTCAGCAGATCAGTGGCCACTACAGATACGCAGCACAAGTGATGAGATGGGAAGGGAGGAGAGAGAATAGTGTTAACTCAGCTGCCAGAGAAATGCATGTACAACTGGAAGCTGGTGAATACCTGCTTGAGTGTTCATCCAGAGGACTGCATCTCAGGTTGGACACCAACAACCTTTCTTCTGCAGGCAAGCACCAACAGGACCCCTCAGCAGAGCCCATGCAGCTCTGGGTGGATGAGAACAGTTGGGTCAGGAGTAAGGAGGCTACAGCCAGATCTTCATCTCAACAAGACGAGGGAGCTTCTCTGCTGCCCTCAGGAGGGAAGGGATGGGGTCATGCCCTCCATCCTTATGTGGCTGAGGTTCTCTGTGCCTTGGTCTGGGGTGGGGGGACACTTCAGGGAGAGATCAGCAGCTCTCCTGGCTGCATGGAGAGGCAGGGATTGATGTAGCTGCTTAGCAGGTCACTTGTAGCTGCTCTGCTCTCTTAATTTAGCCCCCCACGAGGTGCACATTGAAACATGTGACTAGTAGTGCTTCCTATTCAAGCAGGAGGGAAGAAATATGGAATTAGCAGGGCAAAAATCTCCTCAGGCATGTCTGGACTACAGTGCTGGAATCTGCAATGCCTTCACAGAAATGTACAGACACCACGAAACAAGCACTTTCCCTCCAGCTTGGCTTGGAAAGCGAGTGCAGCTGCCCTCATGCCTGGTACACCCCACTCAGTATATGCACTTAACAAAAATCATAACCATGGTATTTTTCTGCCTTCCTCTCAGGGTTTCCATGACTGGAATTTAGCACACAATCCATAGAGATATACGCAAGGTGTCAGCTGTTACTTAGGAATTCCTTCCTGGATGCTGCTTAACTTGAAACCAGTGAATTTGTTCCAGTGTTTAGTATGATGACAAATGAACATAAATGAATATTAAGCAGTAAAATATCACAAAATTGCCTATGTCTTTCAGTTGCCCATGTGTTTGATACCAGCATATAGCATGATCACACACAACTGTCAAATAGGATGCTCTATATAGAAACAACATCAGCCCAAAATACAGCCACAATGAGTGTTAACCTGGTTCAAAGTTGCTTAAAGCTTACTGAGTTCTTTGAATCAGTGCACCAGTTTCAAAACACACTTTTGGACGTGTTTTGAGTTCATACTTGTACAATGTTGCTGTTTATGCTTAAGCTACTCTTACAGTAATACAAACAAGCAAATATTTACAGTGGTGTGCTTGTGTAAAATTGAGGAGACTGATTTTCTCTTTGCCAGACACACACACACACATATTAAAAAAAAAAAAAAAAAAAAAAAAAAAAAAAAAAAAAAAAAAAAAAAAAAAAAAGAAGGAAAGAAAGAAAGAAGAAGAAGAAGAAGAAAAGAAAATTGCCTTGAGTCTCACAGCCTGTTTCAGTGTGCAGCAAGAGGGAGCTGTCCCAAGGGGAGCTGCTCACACCTCTTCCTTATCCCCAGATACAGCCATGGCACCCGCAGGCAATTAAAGCAGTAGCCAGCTGGCTGCAAAGAACATGAAGCTACCACACATTTTTGACCACACAGAGCTTCAGGAGAACCACTTCCTCCTGTTTCTCTGTTTGATTCAAGACTCAACCAGATTTAAGAATACAATAATCAGTTCAACAAGTTTAAAGAGCAAGATTTCAATGATCATGTTCCTACTAGGTACTTTCTCCTTCCCTTTTGGAGTGGCTGGCATGGTGGCAGCAAGATGACTCGTCACAGTTGTCCCAGACATGCGTGCCGTCAGTGCCGCTGCCATGAGCTCCGGCGTCAGTGGCGGTCATAGGCAGCAGCAGTGGCTGGTGCAGCTGCCCCACGGGCTGTGGCGCTGTAGTAGTAGGGGGAGCCTGTGAGAGATGAGACCACTGTGAGAAAGACAAAGATGGAAAGGTGCCATTTGCAGTGTTCTGACAACGGGTGTCAGAGAGCTCTCCAGCCAAAGCTTCAATAAAGGCTGGTAAATACAATAAAAATTGCATTAGTGCATTCTGCATGAGACGGAGGCTACCACTGCTTTGCATTGCTGCTTGCTGTTTGATACCTTCTTCCTTTCCTTCACTCAAAACATCGACTTCATTTACTTCACCAAAAAGGGTTAATTACTTTTCAGAATGGAAAATCAAGATATTCCAACCCCGACACACTACCATACTCTGATTTATTTGATTTTCCCCCCTCCATTTGAAAGGAGGAGAGGAGGTTGAATCCCAAAGCATTCAAAATATTTCACTGAAAACACTTGTTTACCAAGAAAAGGCCTGAAGAATATTGGTGGCAATTTTCTGTTCTGCAGGGCTAAGCACTGGTAGATAGGATGACTACCCATGGATCACAAGGAACCTGGACTGTTTGTTTGAATGAGGAAGAGTCTTTGACTTGTATCCAGAGAGATACCAATCTGTCCAGCCAGCACCAGCTTTAAGAAACCCTCCAAGTACACCTGTAATGAAACCAACTCTGATCCATCCTAAAAAGGGAGTTTTCTCCCTTCAAGGTGCTACCAGTTAGGTCTGCAAGTCACCAGTTTTACATGCATGGGATGTAAGGCACATCACAGTGTGGAAGAACTCCCTTGGAAGGACTCATACTCAGACACATGCATCTGAGACCACCAGGCAGGTTTGGATGAGCAACAAAGAGCCAATGCGAGGAACAGTTCTGGATTAGTCAGGGCTCCAGGGTTTGTTTTCATGAGTGGCCCTGTCTGAGAGCTGCCTTGCAGCCTAAGCTCCCTGCCTTCAGCACACGAGACAGCAGTCTGTCAGACATGGTTAAGAGTCTTCAAAGCCCTGGATGTAACTTGCTGCAGAGGCAGTTACTTCTGCTGCTTCAGTGAGGCAGAGGAGCTGGCCCCACCAGGAAAAGGTGATTCCACCAGAGCTCAGTGGGGACTGTGAACATCTTAGGAAAGCATCAGTGGCAGAGAAGCCAAAGGTGCATTTTTAGGTGTTCACTTCCCATCCCAGACTCTAGCAAACCCTGCTCCTACAGGCCCAATGGTTGCCCAGCCCCTGGGCATAGCCTAAGTTTGGCAGTGCTCCAATTGTTCCACCACCATGGCCCTGTACATCCTCTGGAGCTGGAAGGAGAACCCAGCTGGCATGCCAGGTGCTGTTGGTAACATGCTCTGTGCTGCGCCAAAAGCCTCTACCTCTGGGAGGCTGGAGAACCTCCTGGCATCTCCTCTTGTTGTACCAGCCTCCAGATGAATGCTTTGCTGTTCACTCCAAAATGACCTGAGTGATTATTTGAGGGCTGCTGGTTCAAAAGCCCAGGCACAGAGTGAGAATCACAGAGCCAGACTCTTAAGAGGAAGCTCATGGAAAGTCACTGTTAACCATTGGCAAAATGCGGGGCTACCTCACTGCTGCGGGTCCAACAGGGTCAATCTGACAGGCAAGCCCAGCTGTTCCTTCTAGGCTGCTTTTGTCCAGAGTGCCACATCAGGAGATCAGCTCAGGCTTCATCACGAGCCTCCAGCTTTTCATTTCCAAGAGAGCACAAGCTGATGCATCCAAAAAAATGGAGCACAGGCAGCATTTGCTATTGCCCAGCATGTGCAAAGCACTGCTCAGCACAGTCAGTCGGAGAAGAAAACTTCTTTGTCATGATCAGTGTTCTACCACAGCATGTGGTGCTCTGCTGCTGCAACCCTGAGGGGTCAGAAACAGAGGAGTTTGGCTACTGGAATGTGTCTTCTGCACAGTGCTGTGGCATAACAGGAGCTTGTACACAGCATGTGGGTCTGTGATGTCCTCAGTGCAATCCTTAGTGACTCAGACATCCAAAATCAGAAAAACCCACTGCAAAGGGCTGCATTTAAACAAGATAAAGCAATCTTCAGGAGTGTGGTCCTAGCTGACTAGAAAGATAGTTTTACCATACACAAGAATAATACAAGAGAGTCCATGAAATCACTGGCCAGGATAAGCATTTGCAAAGATGTCTGTATACAAACTCCTAGGCAGGAGCCAATCCAATCTAGATTTATTTACTAAAAGGTAAGAAATTTTAAGCCATAGCCAGTAGTGGTAAAGCAGACCCCTTCAGCAGGCCATCATTCCATTTACATTTGCACAAATGTAGTCTTATGTTACCTGCTGAGGGCACCACAGCTGCTATCCTGGGCTGGACAGATAGCCTTCTTTCAGGTAACTGACATCAGGTTAACAAGCCCCAGCCTCAGGATCTGTATTTCGCAGACAATACTGGAAAGCTTCACAAGGATAGTGAAAACCATTCTCATGGGCAGCCTAAAATTAAGTGCTGTATACCTAGTATCCCAGCCAAACTCAAGCCATGGAAAGCACAGAAGCCTTCCGTGGTCAAATTGGCCACTCTTCAATGACCAAAGGCAAAAGTTAACAGTTCACCAGACCTTGAAATGTGCATGCCATGTCTAGCTGGGGTTTTTGGGATGCTCTATGGGGGCTGCCCTCCTGGGAGTGCAAAGTTTGATGGCCCATGTCCTCTCATGGCCAATCCAGCTGCATGGATGTCCTTGGGGATCATTTTGCACTGCAGGGCAGGCAGTACCTTGAGGTAAAACAGCTCACAGGCCAGTAAAGAGCCAAGTGGAACTGCTATCCCCACCCATCACAGCACCAGGAGGTCAATGTGAAGCAGGCAGTGGTGGTGGTCAGCAGAGATCCCAGTCCCCACTGGCACCAGCACTAGCACTAGCCATGGCAGCTCAGCTCAGGCAGAGGGGTGAAAAATACACAGGAGGCACCAAACAATTTCACCCTAACTCATGGAACAGTGTGTGGGTCCCACCAGAGCTGGATGCAGTGCTTTCTGAGGTTTTGGGCTAAATGGGGTCTTCTGCAGGTCAGAGCCTTTGTTTTCCCACTCTCTCTTCCTCCACTGCTGTTCTGACTCAATGCAGCTAACAAAAAGCCCAATATTTCTCCCATGCATTCCAAAGGCATTACATTTCTCCCAAGTTAGATTTTGCCAGTTTGCCTTTCAGCTGTGCAATCAAAGAAGCTTGTATTTAAAGTGAAAAATGAAAGCACTCACTCTTCCTGTCATCATGCCCCCATCCAGAACAGACTAGTCCATCCTTCTGTCATTTTTCCTTTCTAATTCATACTATCATCAATTTATTTCTTGACACAGTCATTTCTAGTGCCTACTTGTTCTCTAATCTTTTCACAGAATCCCACAGAGAAATTGAATCTAATCCTAATTGAGAGGCTCCAAGCCCTGCCCTTGCATGATGCCATGCCAGCACTGGCAGACACGACACTGCAATGGTGCAGCCAAACCCTCCCAAGCAGCGCACAGGGACCACATCTGTGTGTGTGAGGGGACACTGGATTAAACAGAACCCACAGTGAGCAGGATTGAACCAAATGCTACAAACTAGCACAAAACGAAATAGTTTTTCTTCATTAGTCAGTGTTGCTGTTATCTGCCCTTAGCATGCACGTGTTGAGCTGATCCTATGCTGATGTGCACCAGTATGTGCCAACAGTAACAGCCTGAGCCCTAGACATGCACATTTGTCTCCCGTGTACTCATGCATGTGCCTGTACTGCTTGCAGGTCCTTTGCAGGACAACGTGAGAAAAAAAGAAAGGAAAAATATGTTCCTTCCCTCATCTCTTTGTCTGGCTTTGAGATGGGGACACCTACTTCAGCCACTAAGCCAGACCACACAAGTGGTCAGGGTTTATGTCCTCTTCCCAGCACATTCCTCCAGTAACTTGGGGTCTGTCCTTACTCTTGCTGCAGTCAAGGAGGGCCTGAGTCATCCCCCACAGCCAAGTCTGTCATGTCTCTGACACCAAGAGAGGTGTGGGTGCCACCAGGGCTGATGCAGGATGCAAGAGTATGAAGACGCTACAAAGCTGCAGCAGATAACTGACTTCTTCAGCCCCTGCTTCTGTTGATCATTCTGGAGGACCATGGCTGGATTGTCTGCTCTTCCCCAAGAGCCGTGGGGCACAGCATTTGGCACTGCCTCAGAGAAGAGGGAGCACAGTTCCCCATCTGCACTGGTTTCATGACAGCTGAAGCAGAAGAGGCTTGGTGCCTGGTGCAGAGAAGTGAGAAGCACCAAACCAAGGGCAGAGCAGATGGTGGGGTAATGGTGAGTAGCTGGTGCTTTGCTGGGGCCAGACAGCCAATTCCCAGTGTCTGCATGCCATGAATATGGTTCTGCCTTCCCCTGAAGACACCACCTCACATCGCTCCCTGCTGCTCCACACATACAGGACAGAGACTGGGGACTAAAAACCAAAGCTTTCTCAACATTCTCATCTCTCTCTCTTTACTCTCCCCCACACACAATTTTTCAATCCAAGTATCCTTTCCTCCTGCCACTTGCGAATCATGGCATCTCTCCTTTTAGCCCCTCTTTTAGAGGTCTCAGCCTTGTGTGATTGCTGTGCTGCAATTCTTCCTTGCCAGCACAGAGAATTAATTGAACGTAGGTGCTGCTAAGTGCTTACAGTATTACACTTTCATCTTAGTGAAAGGAGCAGGACTTTGTAAAACAAACTGTGTCAGGCAATGTACTGGTCCTGATTAATTTTGTCAAGGCTTCTGCTCTGAGGCTGATACTGCCAGAGCTTGTTCTCAGGAGAGAATTACTAAATGCACTCACGTATACTCCTGAGAGGAGTGGAAGCATCCTGGATATAGTTCAAATTAACCTATTCTCCACTGCGTGTGCCAAGGCTCATCACACAGCACCTTCTGGGTGTGCAGGGAGATTTGGGGCAGGTTTTAAAGGCTCTGCCACAGACTCCTACTTGACCTAAACTACCAGTGGGATTAGCAGGCATTACGGAGAAGCGATTGCAGGATCAGGCTTCCTGTGACAAAGGCAGAGCTGTGGATAAGAGGGATCTCTGCAAGGCACAAGAGACATCTGACCCATAGACTGTGGCTGATTGCAGACACATTCTTGATACCACTTTACTTGGACCTACCATTGGTCAGACAAGGGGACTCCCTCTCCAGGAAACTCCAGTCCCCCCCCAGTTCTGTGGCCAGACTGAGCTGAAATGGTATGTTCATCTTTAGGATTTGCTACAGAACAAAAATTCCCCCTTTTTTTTTTTTAATGCTGAAACAAAGTATCATGAAGAGGACAAAAATAAGGAAGCCAATATGATATATTTTAACATTTTCCAACAGAAAAAAAAGAAGAAAAATAATCACTATTGACATTATAGCATGACACACTTCAATCTCAAGAAAGCTGAAGTTTCTGAAAAAATATGATAGCCTCTGATTCTTTTTGCCCTTGCCTCATTTAAACACAGGTTCACAGCATGCTGCTGAGCAAATACTGCTGAAGAAATCCTCACTAGCCTGAAAAGGAGCTTTGCTGAGAGGAGCATGCTATCCCCACAACTGCTCATATGTTTTGAAGATGAGTCAGAATTTGCCCCCAAAAGGCATGATCCAAAAAGGACATGAGAAAAAGAGGATAAATGCAGAAAAAAGGGAATGGCACAGGTGAAAGGTTCTGGCGGCAAGTGGTTGTCTCATGCAGCGGTGTTGATCAGCCTCTGCTTTAGTCTTTTGCTGACCCAGACCTACCCATCTCCAGCATTTTCAGGGCATCACAAGGACCTACCTTGCCCAGCACCCTGGACAGCATGCTTAGAGCTAGTACAGGCCCATAACTTCAAATAAAGAGCTGAGCAGGCCATGGGTGCAACCTGCTGCTGACAGAATTGAAGGGCCACTGCCCACCTCCGTGGGGTGGCACAGAGCTCAGGAATGGCTTTGGGATGGCTCCGGATACTGTGCAGACCTTTCTCATGGAGGTGGATATCCACAGGCAGGATAAACAGTAAACAGCCCAGAAGCCTCTCCAAAAGCCCTGTCTTCATGCAGAAGGGCAAGGTAAGGGCTGGGTTGTCATTTATTTTTAGTATCATGCCAGTTTCTTTAACAGTTTGGAAGAAAAATTTAAAAAGTCACACAATATCTGGCTTCCCAGGCCTATCCATGATGCAGAGCATTGCTGAAGCAGCTCTCCTGATTCAAAAGGAGTTGCAAAATCAGAAATGAAGAAAGCATGGTGTGTGCTCTTGCCTCTGGCAAAAGCATCTTCCCCATGCTGCTCAACCAAAAATCTGCCAGCGCCTCTGGCTGTGGCCATGGAAACAGTGGGTTTGAACACGGGGACTCCCCTGGCTTTGTGCAGCTATGCCCATCCATATTAGCTGAAGATCTGTCTGTTGATTTATGATGGAAGCACTAACAAACCCTTAAATGTGGCACAGCAAATAACAGCATTATACCAACACCATGGCATGAGAGGCAGAGGCTGTCTATTGCTCCCGAAGGATTTGTTTAAGGACAAGAACCATGATGAATACAGCCTGGGTGGTTCAATTATATGGGGACTCAATTACTTAAAACAAAGAAACTGGATGAAAAAAGTACGACAAAAATTCAAAATTATTTCACTGCTGGAGGTCACATATAACAGCCCTGTCATCCATAAATCTGGAAATCTCTAAGGCATGCTACTCCTGTGTTGAGAGATGACAATTAATTGGTATTTTACTTACCTCATCCATGCAAATTATGCAGGGAAAAATTCTAATTACTGCATGCTACATGTATATAAGGTCAAAGTGGGCCAGCTTTTGACAGGGGTGTAAAATGGATTATGTTTATCCTTCACATGAGGGCCATGATCCTGCAGGAGTTACAGGGCTTCTGTCTCCCATTGCTCATAGGGACCATGCTGGCATCAGTGAGGCTGCACCAGTGGTCTCTTGCTGAGGAGGGATGGAGTGGGCATACACACAACTGGGGAGCAAACACAACACTAGATCAGGAAGAAATGCAAAGCACATGCATGCACAAGCAGCAATGGCACGAGAAGCAGTGGAGCTTACAACTGGCTGTAAGCAAACTGGCACCACAAGTTTTGTCTGAACAGGACCCCTTACCCTCAAAGAAATGGTGATCCTGCTTTCCGGCAGTACTCTATGTCTCTGGAAGGATTTTGTCAGAAGCAGGAAGACAAGACGTTTGGGCCAGGGCGAGTGAACCAAGAGCAATCATGCACCCCAATGGAGACCTGCAATCCCATTCTGGGTTTAAGCATGGGGACTGAGGATAAGCTGGGACACACATTCTGCCCACCTCAGGCCTGGACAAACACTGCACACCTTGCACGGATCTCTCAAGACAGGGGCGACCACTTACCCAGGAGTCCAGGGTTGGGAAACCTCCAGGAGTCGTTGTATGTTGAGTATTGTGGGTGGCTGTATGGGGTCCCAGAAAACTCACTCCCTAAGTTAAAGAGACAAAGAGAGAATAAAAGGTCATTTGATTTGAGATGACAGTTACCGTTCTGGGGTAAATGGGCTTACCAGTGTGTGCTGTGCTCCACTGACGGCCACAGTAAAAGCACTCCTGGACACTGCCTTGAGGAAGGGGAATATGGGTGGGCAAATTATTAATTAAATGGGTGCAGCCATCCTTTATGTGTCTTTTTTGTGCTGCACTCCAGGCCTCCTGAAGTTGCTACAGGAGCAAGGAAACAAGGAGAGATGGAGAAGCCTCTGGGACACACTGATGGGGCTGGTCTTTGCTTCTCCAGCCCTACACGACTCAGGGTGAGAAACACAATACAAGGACAGGGCTGTTCAGATACAGTCTCTGCTGCAGGAGAAGATGAGCCAGCCAGTTTCTAGATATTGGATACCTTTGATGGAGAACATGGTCATGGTCCCAGATATTTGTCCAACACTGTAACCCAAGGAGTGGGATGTTTGCATCTGTTTCAGATGGACTTGAACCCTCCAGACAAAGGCACAAAAAAGGCTTGAAAAATTATGGCTATTTATCTCCTCACCAGCTCCCGCTCTTCCCATCTGTTTGTTCTCTTCACATGTCACCTGCTTCATACTTCAGCTGCAAGCTCTTCAGAACAGAGCCTTGCACCATGGGGCTCGGACCTGGCTCCTCCACCATGCAAATACCAACACTGCTGCTGTTTTATTAGGAAATATTCCTCGAATTACAGCTTTCCTCCTCTCTCTCTTTCTTCTTCCTTCCCTTCTCCCTCTTCCACACACAAATACATATACCCACAGCACAGCAGAGCACAGCACAGCGGGAGAAAGGGTATGTTTCCTAAGGCAAGAGGTGAGGGCTGATGGGCCACAGCAGATTCTTGCCATGACCTTTGCCTGCTTTGGTCCTTGGCATTGGCATAGCCACAACCCCAGACCCAGGAGCTGCCGTAACCCCAGCTAGGCAGTGGACCTCTGACACCATGTCCTGAGCATGTCAGCCTCAGCACCCTGTCCCATCTGTGGGACTCCCCCGCAGGGAGGGAGGCCTAAAAGTCCTGGCCAGAAAGTTGAAAAGACAAGAGGAGTCCTCTGTTTCTTTGCTTCAGATAGTTGTTTTAATTAGCGTTATCAGAGAAATAGAGTGCTGGAAACAGCACCCTGCAGAGAGTTCAAAAGTTGCGCGCAGAAAGAGAGCTTATCACAAATTCTTGGCCCTTTTAAAGGTAAATGACCCAATAGAAGTTTGAAACAAGACATATTTTCACTTTTCTGCCAATGCCCAACAAACCCAGCTCCTGCGTGGACAGGAACTGCGGAATTTTTCATCCAATCACTCTAAATCACTTCTGCCGCAAGACATGGAGGTATAGAAGAAGAAGAAGAAGAAGCAGCCCTGGAGAACAACAACTGTCCTCCATCTTGGCATTTTTAGCTTTTATCTATTTACTACATAAACAACCCCAAACCCTCTAAATTCTTCACCTTGTGACACCACTACAAACTATTCTATCATCTGGTTCAAACCTTTCTAGATTCAAACTCTTCCCAGAGTGTTGGCAATTTTTTCCATGGACAGAGGTCAAAATAAGTGCCGTCCAGGGGGGATAAATCCTTTAAAACTGGCAGGACAATGTCTCCTGCACTTTGGGTACCAACACCATACAATTCATAGACCCAACCTGGGGACCACATCTGGGTCCCCTGGCCAGTGAGTGGCCATGGTTTAGGCCAGTTGCTGGCACGCTGGTCCCAGGGAAGAGGGGATGATGCTCTGGTCAACAAAACATAGGCTCAGGTCCAGGATGGCTTGATCTCCACATGATTCTGCTTCAGTGAAAACAAGCTGCCTCTCCACCTGTATCACGTGATGAGCAGACTAAATGTGTTGACAGCAGGACCAGCCCATCACTAGTCTGCTACAGGCAGTCTCTGTTAGCATCCCTTCCTTGTTTCTTTTCTGCAGCCCTTTAGACCCATGTGACTGCACTTACCAGGATCAACCTACTCTCTCTCCCCAACACAGCTTCCACAGAAAGAAGGTTCAAAGTCTGCAGCAGCAAGTACTTCCGCACTCAGCACACCCTTCTGTGCCAACCACAATTCTTCACAAGCTCAGAGTGGGTCTTCCTTACTGCCTCTAAGCAATAACATTAATTCACTGTGAGCCACGAAAAATGGAGCTGTTTCAAACCTTTCTTCCCAGGGAAGTACAGGGTACCTACAGTTCTTCTGTGCTCCTGTCTCTATGGATGATAGATGACTTCAGTGCCTGAAGGTTACCTCTGTCAGAGTGCTCATCCTAAAAAGAGTAAGGCACAGCAAAGTTGACAATGCCGAAAGACAGGTTAGGAGCCACTCAACATACTGCAGCCACTGGCAAAAGCGACCCCATTGCCTTCTGCCAGTCAGGGATCCATCTCTCTCCTGCAGGACACAGCAGCTTCTCTCTGGTCCTTTCTGCCTCTGCATCACCACAGCTGAGGCTGTTGTCTCACCCCGAGTCCTCCCTGACTGTTCCCTGCTTCTATAGCCCCTCAACTTCCAGCTCATCTCTTGATCAGCACTGTGTTTCTGGTGTTTGCCCAAGCCTGTAAAGCACGCAGGCAGCAGTCTGTCTGGGAACTTCACTTGCGAGAGGCGCGATGTTTTCCAGTCCCGAAAAATCATGCTCAGATTCTCCTGCCAATGTGTGGCACACAGAAATCCTTTCATCCTGTGGGTGCCTCTTCTACAGGAAGGCTATCACACACCACCTTCCCCGGAGGTTGCATTTCCTCCTCACCACAGGGAAGTGAGATTTTAAAAGATTTAGCCCCAGTTTAGTTGCACAAAACAACTGTGCTGTCTGACTGACATGACACACAAAAGCAGATGGGAGTGAGTCTTCCTGCTACATCTTCCCTAAGAATTGTGCAGTGCATGGACACAGGGACAGAGTGGACAGGACAGCAGGACAGACCCAGATCCCTGTTGTGGGCTGTTTGCACAGAGTGCACAAAAGAGCTTGTCCTGTCCTTCGTGCACCAGGAGCACCCCAGGCTCGAACTAAAGCTCACAGTGAGTTGTCGCATGCCTGCAAGAGCTGCATCTGAAGGGAGAGCATTCTCCCCTTGGACAACACCTCATTTTCAACTGTTCCACCACCCTCCTTCTCTCCCTTGATCCCTTCCTCCCTCCTTCCATCCTTCTCTCCCTTCCCTCTCCTATTTTCCTGGAGCTGCACAGACCCAGTCCATTCCATGCTGATGCTGTGCACGCCATGGAGTGGGCAGCAGTGCTTTCCAAACGTTTATCAGTGCTGCAGCAGGGCTGTGGGTGGGAATGGGCTGACATTTCATTGTTTCATCCTCTCCTGTCTTGCCCTCCTCCCCCACCATCCCCACTGCCCTCCTCCCCACACTCACACACAGACACACATCGTGGACGCTCTCTGGGGGATGCTCCAGTGCCTGTCAGGCTGAGGCTTCCAATTCTCTGTTTTTTATGCCTCAGTGGTCAGGGTGTCAAGCTCCTGCAGTACAGACCAGCCAGAAGCTCGAGGAGTCACTGAGCACCATCAGCTCAGTGACAGTATCGCTTGCTTCTTAACATACTCTGCATATCCNAGAGAGAGAGAGAGAGGGAAGGAGGGCAAGAAGGAAAATGAGAGGAAAAAGAAACATGAAAGAAGGGAGGGGAAAAGGAGAAGTGGGGGAGAAAATCTCAAGACATGTTATTACCAGCACAGGGCTTGGGCAGACAAATGGTACAGTCATAAGTGAAACTAAGCTAGATGAATGAACACTGCATGACTGCCTCACAAATTCCACCAGATATTCCAAGGCCCATCAGCTACACTTCTTGACAGCACTTCTTAGCAGACAGCTCTCGCCCCATTCAAAAACAAACACTACGGATCAGCCATCCAAGGATGCACACACACGAAGCATGTAGCGCACATGAGCACAGTGGCTGCCCACAGCATGAGGAAAGGGTGGGAATCAGACACATCTCTCCTTCATGTGAAATGGTAAGCCTCCTCCTCAGTAGTTCCCACCTCGCTGAAACACAAAGACACAAAACAAAGGATTCCTACCAAAGTTAGCTCGCCTCTTGGCCACAAACCTGACTCTACACTCCACATATGGCTGTAGCCCAAAAGGGGTCAGACCCTTCCATCACGCCCTTAGAGGTAAGGAGGGGAAAGAACAAAGAGTGATTCCTAATAACACTGCTGCTACAAGCCAGTGGCAAGCCCTGGAAGATGCATTCCACCGTGAGACTGTGGGACAGAGATAGTCTGATGGTGGTGGATGGACCATCTGCCGCTGCAAAACAGTACTGTCCACTCTGCAGCATTTTTTCTCTGGGGACTATGAACTCACATTTAACAGTCTTCTTGGTTTTAAGGTAAGCTTCCTGAAAGTTTTCTTTCTGATTTGCAGAGAAACTGAAAAGCATAAGTGTAAAAATCTCAACTGCCGCAGCAGGGAATGGGAAGGATGCAGGTACGTCCATGCACCAGTACTGGGCACGTGGCAGGAGGGTAGTGGAAAACTTCTTGCCCTGCAGAAAGGCAGAAGGATGGGCAGATGCTCAAAGCAAGGCTGGCTCTGACAGAGCCCATGTTCAGCCAAGATGTGGAAACTTCCCAGGATGGAAAAAGCCTGACCACTGTCACTGCATGACACCATTCAACATGCAGAGTACCTGGCTGCAGCCCCATGATGCACAGCAGTCATGAATCTTGGGACTGTGTGACGTGTTGGGACTGTTTGACAACACCAGCAGAAAACAGCAGGCTAATCAAACATTATTGTCCAGCTACTGGTACTTTTGGACTGAAATGGAGAATTTGAGCAAATAATCTGCAAAGGAGTTTCATATGCCGCTTCCAAGTATAACACTGAAGTCTCAAAAGACCTCATGTATCAGATGCTCCAGAGCCAGTACAGCTCAACAAGAGTGCTGGAGGTTAGCATTTTTCCTTTTTTTTCTTCTTTCTCTCAGGGAATTTTCTCCCATTTGTTGCCTCAGAGATGATAACGACGATACATAAGAGACAAAAGATGTGGCTGGGGGGAGGAGGAGGGGAAGGTTGCAGTTTGTTACCAGCTCTTGCGAGATTTGGGCTGGGGGTGAGGGACTGGGCATGGCCCTAGCTCTCTCTCTCACTCTCGGGATCAGAGCGGGGATGGTTGTGGTCTTGGTGCCCGGCGGCTGTTGTGGGGAGAATTTGCCACCACTGCAGGGTTCTGTCCTTCACTGCTTCTCCTTACCTTCAGTGAACCTTTGCTCGTAGNCCTGTGCTGGTAGGAGCAGCCATTGAACTGGGACCTTTTCAACACCCGATCTCACTGGAAAGGACTCTCACCATCTCCTTGGGTGCCTCAGGGAAAAACACGGGACCCAGACCCCCAACCCCCTCCAGAGGGAGCATCTCCTAGCTGCTTGCGGGAGCCTGGCTGCTACTGGCCAGCCCTGCTGTTTTCTGCCACTGCTTCGGACTTTTTGCTACACTTTAACCCAACACCCCATGTCCACCCAGACCTCTGCGGCTGCTGGTATGACTTCAGAGTTTTTGCTACACTTTGTGTGCTTGCCTCTGCCATTCCAACCTGCTGCTCTGAGGGTCCTGCTATAGTCCATTTCATGACATAGAGCGGCACTGACACCAGCTGCTTCCTGTGAGTTTGCAAAGGAAGCCCCTTCTCTCCCTCTCTCTCTCTCTCCAGCTGGCTCCCCTGCCATTAGCCATGTGGGGAGAGGCGGCTGAGCTCGCGCCACAGCGCCCCCTGGAGCTGCAGGGGAACCATCACACCCGCCCTG
>VZRS01014600.1:0-40412 GCA_013398055.1 Ifrita kowaldi | reverse complement strand
CAAATTCCTCCAAATTCCCAAAGATCTCTTGGAAAAAGAGTCAGGAATGTTCATTGTGGATGTGTGAGAGCGGATATAAATATTGATATTAATGTTTTAAAAGTAAATCAGTATTTTCATGGGAATGGGATTTGAGGGCTTGGATCAGGAGTTTTTATTCCCGAGCCAAAGGGGATCCTTTGCAGCTCTGTCTCTCCAGGCAGGGAATTGAGGGTTTGGACTTCGATCCCTTTTATTCCCACCCGAAGCTGATCCTTCACAGCTCTGTCCCTCCTGGTCACCCTGACCACAGCCAGACCCCTCATCGCCCCCATCTCCAAAGGGAAGCAGAGCTGAGCCAGGAAAATCAGGATTTCCCAGCCTGGAGCTGTTCCCAACCCTCCCCTGCTGCCCCACCGTGTTCGTTGTAGCCGGGGTTTTTTGGGATGGCTTTTCCTCCTCTCCATCCTCCCTCTCATCCTGGTTCAGGGATCTACCAGGAACAGGAGGCTCCAAATCCCAACCAAACTCCACATTCCCACCGCTTTTGGGAGGATGTGGAGCACGAGCATCCCATGGAGGAGATTCCAGCCCTTGGCGTTGCTGCTGTGTCTCCCAAGCCTGCTGGGGGTTTGGATTCCAGGGATCAGGAGTCTTTTATTACCACCCAAAGGGGATCCTTTGCTCAGACCCCTCATCCCCCCCATCTCCAAAGGGAAGCAGAGCTGAGCCAGGAAAATCGGGATCTCCCAGTCTGGAGCTGCTGCCCAACCCCTTCAGTGCTTCAGTCTCTTCCATCCCACAGTGATTTCAGTGTATTGGGTAAAACTCCTGAGATTCCTCCTCTCCCAGAGCTTTTCCCACTGTTGTTTTGGGTGGAATCAGAGGGTTTCAGAGCTGGAATTACCGTGGCTCGAAAGCCACAGGCTTCAAATTTGGAAGCTCCAACTCAGCCGTTGGGACACAAACATGTGGAAATTCCAGCTCGTTCCCAAACTCAGCCGGGCTCCGTGGGATCTGCATTCCCGGCTCTCCACTCGGAACCACTCACAGCTGGCTTTGAGGTTGTTTTCACACTTCCTGATTTGTTAACGTGTGTTTTGCAAAGGGGACTTTGATTGGCTCCTCTTAATTAGCCCTGCTAACGAAGCTGAGAGGATTCCATTGGGCTTTGCACTTTAATGCAGCCACCGGGGTTGGTTTTTCCACCCCGGCCCTGCGGAGAGACAAAGGGATGTGGGAAAACACCCCCTCAGCTGCTTTGATGGGGAACTTTGATGTCTGGGGCAGGGAAAACACGGAGAGGTTGTCTGGGACGCAGCGAGGAGGTTTTGGGGGTTCTGCCAAATTCAGGGAACGTTGGAATGGTTTGGGTTGGGAGGGACCTTAAAGCTCATCCAGTTCCATGGGCACGGACACCTCCCACTATCCCAGGCTGTTCCAGCCTGGCCTTGGACACTTGCAGGGATCCAGGAGCAGCCACAGCTTCTCTGGGAATTCCAGCCCAAACCCTCTTCACCCTCCCAGCCAGGAATTCCTTCCCAATATCCCATCCATCCCTGCCCTCTGGCACTGGGAAGCCATTCCCTGTGTCCTGTCCCTCCAGCCCTTGTCCCCAGTCCCTCTCCAGCTCTCCTGGAGCCCCTTCAGACCCTGCAAGGGGCTCTGAGCTCTCCCTGGAGCCTTCCCTTCTCCAGGTGAACATTCCCAGCTCTCCCAGCCTGGCTCCAGAGCATTGCAGCATCTCCATGTGCTCCTCTGGATCTGCTCCAGCAGCTTCACATCCTTATTTTGGGGTTTCCAGAGCTGGAAGCAGCTCTGCCGTGGTGTCTCGGGAGAGGGTGAGAATCCTCCCTCTTTTCCTCTGCTCTGATCTGTGGTTGTGGAAAAAACATGGAAAAAAGCAAATTATTTATCACCAATACATTCCTCAATTTTTTTCCCAGTCTCCAAAATCATCCAATTGCTGAAATCCGCAGCACCTGGAACCCAACTCCTGGGATGCTGCTACAGGAGAAGGAGGGAGTGGGCTCAGGAGCCCCAGACACAATCATTATTCCAATTGCTCCGTGTTGATCTCACCTGCTCCCAGCTGCCCGTGGGAACAAAGCAATCCTAGCCACCATCCCGCCCTCCCGTCCCTCCTCCTGCCCCAGTTATCCCAGAGGGATCAGATCAGCTGCAGGCTGGGTGGCAGCACCTCAGGTTTTTCTGGTCCAACTGGAAGGCTGCCGGCTTTATCAGGGCTCCTCTCCTGCAGGCATCACATCAAACCCTCTCCTCCTCACCCAAACCCGAGCAGAGGTGGCTCCTGGGTTTCCCAAGTGGCCACCAAAGCAGTGCTGTGGCCTTTGGAACCTCTGGGGTGGTTTGATTGCAGATCTTGAAGGGTTCCTCCAGTTCCCACTGGGAGAAATTCGCCTCTGCCTCATATCTGGCTCTTAAAGATCTTCAGAGATTTTCTCACACGTGATTTTCCTGAGATTTTGGTGGATTAAACGCACCAAGATCCTGGAATCTGTCCTGCACTTGGCCAGCTCAGTTTCTCTGGATCAGAGCTGTATCCAACATCTCAGGTCAGTGAGATCCCTGTGCACCTCCTGGGATCTCCTCCTCCCCGTGGCCAGGCAGAACTCTCCCCCTCCATCCTTTCGAACCGATTCCCACTCTTCCCACACAGCTCAAATCTTCCCTGTGAGACCCTGAGTGCTTTATTTCCATCCTTAAGATTCCAAATGGTTCACGTTTCCCCTAAAATTGGTGCCTCCAGCAGAATTTATCAGGAGATTTCAGCAGCAAACACCCCCTCCACAGATTTTCTCTCTTTTTATGGTCGTGAATGGAAATATCCAATGTTGTTTTCCATGTGGATCCGGAAGGAATTGGCTCCTCTGGTTGTCACCTGCCCTTGCCCAATTTCTTACCTGCATTTGTCGTCCCCTCCTTGTCCCTGTGCCCTCCTTCTCTTGATGTCCAGACAGATCCAATCCCCCACATTCCCTTTGGATTCCCTGAGAATCCCGTCATCTTCCAAAGCCAGCCCCAATTCTCCTTAGTTTCACCTTTGCTCCACTTTTCCATCATTTCCCAGCTCCTTCCCTCATCCATTTTCTTCAATAAAATTGGATTAATCAGCCTTTAATTACCCAATCACCATCTGCAAGTGACAGCATTAATTTTAATGCTATTCCCCACTAAAATACAGAGCAGGCCTTGGAGCAGGGATCAAATTCCTGGTAATTCCCCCCTCCAAAATCACCTGGATAAACCACCAAGAGCCACTCGCTTCTGCCCTTCCACAGAACACATTTGTGCTTTCTTAAAGCTTTATTGCCATTAATAGGTCATCAATTAGCAGGAATAACTCTGGGAGCTTCATTAATTTCCTTCCTGGGTGCGGATGAACGGGATAACCTGGATAAATCCCTCATTTCCCTGGATGTGCTCATCAATCCTTGGAGATTGGGTGTCTTTTCTGCTCCTCAAAGCGCCGCATTTCCTCCCTGCAGCTTGGGGGAAAACGCTCCATAAACCTCAGCAAGGCCTTAAAATCCTCGGGAATGAGGGGTTTCACCTCTGGAATGGGAGTCAAATGGAAGGAAAAATGGGATGGAAATATTGTCCTGATGTCCATGGATCTGATTCTGAGGCTGGGGTGGTGCTGCTGGTTGGGCCACGGGGAAGGAGCTCTGGATTTCTGGTGGTCTTGAGAGATGTCCAGGGAGGTGACATCGGTCAGATGTCCTTAAAATCCTCGGGAATGAGGGGTTTCACCTCTGGAATGGGAGTCAAATGGAAGGAAAAACGGGATGGAAATACTGCCCTGATGTCCACGGATCCAATTCTGAGTCTGGGGTGGTACTGCTGGTTGGGACGTGAGGAAGGAGCTCTGGATTTCTGATGGATCATGAGCAGCACTGGATTCCTGTGGCCTTGAGAGGTGTCCAGGGAGGTGATACAGGTCAGAGGTCCTTAAAACCCTCAGGAATGAGGGGTTTCACCTCTGGAATGGGAGTCAAATGGAAGGAAAAACCAGATGTAAAGCTCCGATTCTGGATCGAGGGTGGTGCTGCTGGCTGGGACACAGGGAAGGAGCCCTGGATTTCTGATGGATCATGAGCAGCACTGGATTCCTGTGGCCTTGAGAGGTGTCCAGGGAGGTGACACCGGTCAGATGTCCCAAGCCACGTGCCTGGCGCTGAAACCTTGGCTTGGGGGCTGTTCTCCCCCTTTCCAGACCTTTTCCACGTGGCATTCCCAGTTCTGGGGAGATGACGCCTGGCTGGGAGGAATTTCACAGCAGGCCATTCCCAAGGGATTAACAAACGGAGTTTGCATTCCTGGGTGGTTTGGACAAAGTCCCGAATCCCCCGTGTGTGTCCCCAAACCCAACCCAAACACTGGATTTCCTGCCAAGCCCCAATTCCCGCACTGATCCTTAGGGAAGAGGAAATCATTGCCTCACCTTCCCAGCAGGAGCAGCTTGACCCCCGGCCGTGTCCTGCTCCACAGATCCCGCTCCTCGAGCTGCAGGATGGCATTTTGGGGAGGCAGCTGGATAAAGTAGGTCAGGTGTGTATTTTAGGATGCTGTTCCTGCAGACAGGAGTTATTTTAAACATGGAATTCCGGGTCAGGGGAGCGGAGATGAACAGAAGTTGGGAAGGAGCTGGATTTTTCATCCCTACCCCAAAAAAACCCCTCAGTGAAGTGAACGGTGCTGGCACTTTCACCTTCATCAGGGCCACCCCACTGTGGGCTCCCTTCCCGGACCCCACATCTCGCTGGAGTTTGCGTGGGAATGAATTTGGGATAATTTGGGACAATCCAAACGGGAGGGCACAGGGAGCAGGACCTGAACCATCTCCCCTGCAGTGGCAGCACTGGGGGACCCCACATCCCACCCTGGGAGCGATTTGGGGCTCATGGAGCTGCAAAAACTGAGAATTCCCAGCTGCAGCTGGAAGGGAGATCCAGGATGGAGGCAGCTGGAGTTTGGAGCAATCCCAAACTCACCTTCAATCACGGTGGCTGCTCTGGGAGGACGATGCTGCAGAGGCAGGATTGGGAATGTTTCTCCATAGCTCCATAATGTGCATCCAGGTGGCCCTGGCACCAGGAACACATCCCAGCCTTCAGCAGAGGCTGCCAGGCACAGCAGGCTGTGTCCCATTCCCAGATTCTCGAGGAAACACGGGATAAATGACCAAAGGTGGCTGCATCCCTGGTGGGTGGCCGGCCTCGGGGAGGCTCAGCAGCCACGGGAATGACTCCAACAAAATAAACCACAACAAACGCCGCATTCCCTCAGCTGCAGGGGAGAGGGGTGATGCCTCTCCGTTCCAGTCAGGAGCATCCTCTTCCCAGCAGGAATTTGCTGGGACAGCAGAGGACTCAGGTTTGCTGGGCAGTGTGCCCGGAGCGAGGGCAGCTCCCCGGCTCGGTGGCACTCGTGGCAGCCTGGCCAGCTCTGCTCGAGCCCAGAAAACATTCGGAAGTGGTTTGGAGCATGCTGTTGAAATGGTTTTGCACAGCTGTCACTGGCAGAGGCCTTTACTGGGATCAGGAGGCTCCAAGTGCAGGTTTTCCTTGTCTGCATCCCTGTTCTCTGCAGCCTGGGTGAGCCCTGAGTGTGATTCCCTCACCAAAACTCCCTCCCCATCCCACGGGAGCTTGAGCCCCGCCAGGAGCGCCTGACCCTCTGTGCCCCACCTTTCCTGGCAATCCTTGGGATATTTCTCATCCCACAACATCCACGTGGCCACGAATGCACATTTGGTGTGGTGCTGAGCTCGTGTTTAACTGAGTTTCCAACCCCAAAAAAGCTCGGTCAGCGTTTCCTCCCCCGCATTTCATGAGCACGCCCTGCCTTAAGTCACCCATTCTCATTTTCTGCCCCATATTTTCCTCCCGGATGTTTTCCTTTTCCTCACACGGGGCTGTCCTGGCCAAGGGACCTGGCAGCTCCTGTCCCTGCCAGAGATGTCCCCTGAATGTGCTGTAATTCCCTTTTAATGGCTATTAAAAACGATTTACGCCAAAAAAGAGGCGTTTAGTACATTAATAAAAAGCCAAACCCATCAATTATTGATGCAGGGGTTGCTCCCGTGGTGATGCCGCAGTGCAGGGACCCCATCCCTGTCCCCATTCCCTGCACATCCCTTTCCTGGGGAGAAGTCCCCATGAAGTGCTTGCTAAATACCCCGAAACCATAAAAAAAGTCCCTCTGGAGCACAAAATATTTATGTTTTATGAGTTGAGCCTAAAGCTGAGGTGGTGGAGATACCGGAGGCATGAATAATCTGGCGGTGGCTGCAGAAAACACCCCGGGCTGCAGGGGAGGGGAAGGGCAGAGGCTCGGAAAGGCATTTTCCTTCTCCATCTCTTGTTATTTAAAGAAGAAGCTCAGGGCAGAGCACTCAGGTCGAGTTCTGTGCTCAGGAAATTCAGTTTAAAATGAATTTCAGCTCAAAATCGACTGAAACCAGCTGGTGGCCCACGGAGCAGCACAGGGCAAACTCCCACAGTCCTGCAAGGTAGAAAATAAATCAGTGAAATCACTTTGTACCCCCCAAAAATGCGACAGTGAGGAAGCAGCACATCCCTGCTGCCCGGGGCAGTACTGGGGAATGAGGAGTGCTGGAAATGTGGTGGATTCGGGGATTCAGGTGCCAAATCCCCCCAATTCCATCCCACCAGCAGGCAGGGGAAGAGATTCCGACCCTTCCCGGGTGTCCCCAGGCGGGCAGTGCTGAGCACGGGCTCCTCTGATAAGTGATAAGAGGGCAGAGAACGAGGAGAACCCGCTCCAGGCTGGAAGCACACACAGAAATATGGATGTGCAATATTCCTCAGGGTTGCTTTATCCCAGAAAAGTCCCGGGAGCTCCGAGCAGGCCCAGGGTGACAGCGGGGACATCTCCCACCCCCAGCCAATGCCCTCCCGCCTTCCCCGCTCCCTCCGCCCAGCCTCAGCTCTGCTTCCAAGGATTTGCACGCCAGACTGGAATTTTTAGTGCTTGGATCATTTTATAAACGTGTTGCACGGGCTGGTAACGTTCAGCTCAGCATCTCACCCAAGCTGATTCAGTCCCCAGGCGGGGATGAACCGAAAATTCTTCTGGGACGCGGCTCTGGAGACAAACACGCGGCTAAAAATATCCCTGGCAGCTTGTCTCCTCCTCAGACACACGCACAGCCACAACTCCGCAGGGGAACAGACACGTATTTTAAATATCAGCACGCAGGGAGTGGTTCCTGACCAGGAAAAAACTGAATAAATATTGGTTTAGCACTGCTGAATTTGAATAGAAAGGTGAGGCGAACGGAAAGAGCAGCTTTTGGAAGCGCTGGGTGGGGTATGGACACGCTCCTTCCATGGATTTTGGCAGCGCTTCCTTCATGCCTTGGGCACGGGCAGCCCCCAGGAGCTCCGGGGCTTCCTCCTCCCACGTGGATTTACAGCAGAGCGTGAATGGGATCTGTGACAGAAAAAGGGTTTTTTCCCTTTATTCCCCGACATGTGCTAAGGTTCCGGCTGGTTTTCCCCTCTTTCCCTCTTTTTAGCGCCCAGACGTGCTCCCGGGGAAAGCTGAGATGTGTGGGAGCCCAGAGCCCGAGGGGCTGGCGTGGGGAGGGCCGAATTTATCCAACATTTTGTGCTTCCAGAGCGTTCCCCAGCCCTCCAGAGCAGCGATTTCCGCACCGTCAGCAATCCCACGTGCTGGATATTCCCCAAACAAAGTTATTTTGGGACAAACCGTGGCCATGTGGTTTCTCCAGACCGCTTTTGCTGCGTGCGGAGCGGAGCAAAGGTGATGTTTGTACACGCAGGGAGCTCAAAGTTTATCGTTTCTGCTGGAATTTTGAGTTTTTTTCCATGCAAACCTCCTGTCCCCGCGTTGCTCCTGGAGCATTACGAAACCTGGCCCGGAGCCTGCAGATTTCCGCTCGGCGTTAATGAGTTGTTCCAAGAAAAAAGCGGCCGCGGAGAGTTTCCTGACAAACTCTGGGAAAATTTCACACCCAGGACGTCGGGAAGAGCCGGGGCCGCGCTGCCCATCCCGGCACATCCCAGGAATGGGACACCGCCCCCAGTCCCTCGGGGCTGGCCCAGCTGCCAGCCGGGAGGAAAGGAACCGGGAATTTTCCCAACAAAAGATTCAGGATGTCACAAAAGCCCCGAAGCCTGAGGGCTGCTCGGCCGGGAGGGTGTGGATGCTCTGGCTGACTCCAGGCGGGTTCCCGGCTCTCTGGGTTTTTGGGATGACTCCGGGAATGTCCCTGATTTTGAGGATGTGTTTAAAGCGCTCGTCCCTGGCTCCAGGCACTTTCAGCGGGCTTTAACACCAGGGAATTGCTCCGTGTCTGTGTGGGAGAGGCCGTGGGAGGACACTGGGACGAGGGGGGCATCACCAGGGTAGATACTTGGGTTTTGTATTGATTATTGATTATTGATTATATTATTGAGTAGGATTATTCCAAACTGCAGCCCTCACACGCCATCAGCTCTCCACGATGGATGGGTTGGGAATTGGGGTGAGGAATGGTGTCTCTGCCCCTGGAGGGGATTTGAGTGATCCACTCCAAGGATTCCTTATCCCGTAGGAGCATCCCTGCCGCTGTTCCTGGAGGAGAGATCTCTTCCACGAATAAACCCAAGCCAGGATGAAGCTGAGCTCTGCAGCCCCGGAGGAAGCAGCAGTGTTTACCCGCTGGTAGGCGAGGATGGGATCCTTTCCAGGAAAAAAAAAGGAGGAGGAAGGTGAGGCACGTGTTCGGGTCAGGTACTCAGAGTCACGAGCGCTTCCTGCCCGTTGACATTCCTGCCACGGCTTCGGGAACTGCCTTTGGGAACTGTCTGGGCTTCAAAAAGAAATAAAAATAACCCTTGAGTATCCCCCACCTTGCGTTTTCGCTTCCTGGCTCGTGTAACCATAGCAAAGGATCCTCGCTGGCCTGGGAGATGGAGAATTCCTGCCACGCTCCGATTAAACCACTCCAGCTTTGGAGCGTTCCCATCTTTCTGAGTGTCTCCTCAGCTGGGAGAACATCAGGGCTTTGCTCCCGGGCAGAGAAGAGGCCACGTTTTGCTGTGCTTGGGGAATGATTCCTGCTCCTGGATGCGGCCCATTGATGGGAAAACGGGAACTGTAGGGAGAGCCCACGCAGGCAGCTGGCAGAACTCGAGCTTACTATGAGAGCAACATATGCTGAGCTGAGTTCCGAGACCTTCAAATCACTACAAGGGCTTAAAATATTCCGGAATTTAATTACGAGCTTGTCTGTGCTTTCAATGCATGAATGTGAGATGCAGGCTTGGGCTGTGGCAAGGGAAACCTTCTTCCATGTGCAGGCAAAGGGCTGGGAGGGAAAATGCTGGTGGGACAGAGAATTGGGATGTGTGGAGCCACGGTGGGAGCAGGCAGGATGTCCCCAGGGGGGTGACATGGGCTGTGCTCTGTGTCAGGGGCTGCTGAGCCAAACTGGGAATGGTCACACTGAGGGTGGGTGTGAATCGTGGAATCCCAGACTGGTTTGGGCTGGAATATTAAAGCCCATCCTATTTTACCCCCCAAGTTGGGCAGGGACACCTTCCACTATCCCAGGGGGCTCCAAGCCCTGTCCAGCCTGGCCTTGGGCACTGCCAGGGATCCAGGGAAGCCACAGCCCATTCCAAGGCCTCCCCACCCTCACAGGGAACAGTTTTTTCCTAACCACAATCCACTCTCTTCCAGTCCTGAGCCATTCCCCCTCATCCTGTCACCCCACACTGCTGTAAATGTAAATTATCAACGAATTTGTGTTGAACCCCTCCAAAAATTCCTTTATTCCTAAAAACCTTCCATGCACTGAACAAGTCACCCCTTTTCTCTGTCACCTGTCCAGATCTCCCGTGGTCCCACAAGGAACAAGGGTTCATCCCTGACTAAAAGGGATTTAAATCTTCCCATAAATTCAAAGCCTGGGGTGTTGTGCCTCCAAAAATGAAGTTGCTCTTGTAACAATGGAGTTATTAACTTAATGACAGGAAATTTAGGGATGGGGATTAAAGCCCTGCTCTTGCCTATGTCCCTGAGGAAGGATCCCCGTGTCCTGGATAGGGAAGGCTGCTCATTCCCCAAGATTTCCTGGCAGGCATCCCGCTAGGAATAGCATTGCAGCAATTGGGATGTGAGATGGGGAAGTCGCAGGGATATCCCACTGATTTTGAGGAGATTATTATTCCTTTCCTACTTTAATTCACCTAGAGAAATCCAACACATTCTGTGGATTTTCCAAGCAAACAAACAACAGTTTGGCAAAAGGCTTTGATCCACAAGCAGGGATGCAGGATTGGGCTGGAAAATTGATCGCCAGCACCCGGAGCATCCTCTGGCAAAATATTCCCACCCGCAGAAAATTAAGGCTGGAAAAGACCTCCGAGATCAAGTCCAAGATCAGTGGAGAGGCCAGGGTGAGTCTGAGCAGGAAGCCGAGAGTTTTTAGGATGCAGAACAAATCCAGAGCCTTCATTCCCACATCTCACAGAGGGGGATTTGCTGCTCCACTTGGATTTTCCATCACTCAGCATTCCCAGCACCGCTTCCCTGGCGGAGACAGCACCGGGCTGGAAGTCCGAGGAGTCACCGAGGAGGTGAGGTGAGAGCCAGCCCAGAAATGAGGTGTGTGGGGTCAGAGGTGCTGGGTAACCCCACAGTGCCGCCCTGGAGCCGTGGGATCTTCCTGCAGGGAATGCTTTCCATGGAAAGCAGCGGCCACCGCCGGGTTTGGTTTGTTTTAGGGCTGGAGAGAAGCCTGGGATGGCTCCTCAGGGCTCTCCAGGGCTTTTCATGCTTGGACACTTCCCAAGCTCTCAGGTTACGCTTTGGGGTCCGTAAATTTTGGGAGGAGATGAGGAGGAATTGCAGGAGTGGGGCCGTGTTCCCACTGTGTCTCACTGGAATGTGGAAGTGCTGGTGTCCCAAATCGAGCTTGAGGGCACCGAGAAAACCCTGTGGGCAATCAGGTCCCTGCCTCAGGCACGAGGCTGGAACAGGGATTTGGGGCTGGAACGGGGATTTGGGGTTGGAATGGGGATTTGGGGCTGTAGCAGGATTCGGGGATGAAAGAGATTTGGGGCTAAAACAGGGATTTGGGGCTGAAACAAGGATTTGGGGATGAAACAGGGATTTGGGGCTGAAACAGGCATTTGGGGCTGAAATAGGGATTTGGGGCTGACTCAGGATTTGGGGCTGAAATGGGGATTTGGGGCTGTAGCAGGATTTGGGGATGAAACCGATTTGGGGCTCAAATAGGGATTTGGGGCTGAAACAGGAATTTGGGGCTGAATCAGGATTTGGGGCTGGAACAGGAATTTGGGGCTGTACCCCATGTCTCGCCCATGGTGACGATTCCATTATTCCAGCCGGAAGCTGGGCTCCAGTGCTGGATGTCAGCAGCGCTTCCAAAGCACCGGGCCCTTCCTAAGGGGGAGGGACTGAGCCTGCCTAAAACTGCTTTAATTAAACCCAGCAACGTCATTAACCCACCAGAATTCATCAAATGAGTGTTGCAAATGAAACCTGCCTTGGCCTCATTTCCAGGAGGCTGTTCCAAGAGGGAAAACAGAGTTTTGCTCCTGACCAGGGTGTTTGGTTTGCTGATAAATCAAAACCTCCTCTTGCCCCCCACTGGAGCTTTGGCTCCGTTTGGTTCTCGACAAAATATTTGGTTTGGCTTTTCCGGGTTTTTTTTGGGGTACTCATAGTGAAGGTGTTGACGCCACAGGGAGAATGTGGAGAAAGAAGGAGAAATGGGGGACTTTAAAAAGGATTTGGAGAAGAGGAGGAGGTGTTGGGATCCTTCCTGGAGCACAGAAATCATTTGTGGAGTTCAAAATAAGCCGGCATCTGTGTGGGCTGGAGGGCTGCCAGTCCTTTCCTTATCTCTGCTCTGCTCAGGGGTGACTCAGTACAAAGCTCCCGAGGTGCCCGCGGGAGCGCTGCCGGGAATGTGCCCATGCCAAGGGCTCCAGGGCTGGGAGGGGGATTCCCACCTGCTGGAGAGGAAGGAAGAGGAGGGATAGGGATCCCCCTGGCAGCGCCCTGGCTCTCAGCCCAGGGCACTTTCCTCGCTGCGCTTGGGGGAGAGTCTCTTCAAGACACGGTTTTGTACACAAGGTCAGGTGTCCTGCTGGCACGGGGACAGCAGGATGTCCCTGATGTCCCTGGTGTCCCTCTGCCCAGTGCTTGTCACAGCTGACTGAAAGCTGGGCTTTTCCTAGGGAAAATCCCCTTTTTTCCATGGCTCATCCCCAATCCCTTGGGTTTATACCGCCTGTGAGCAGCACGGGGGATGGGGTGTATTGGGATCCCGAGGATTTCTAGGGATGAAATGCCTGGATTGTGTTGTACCCACCAGGCTGAGATGGTGGGAGTCGCTCAGCTTTGGTTCCACATCCTTGTCAGCCACCTCTCTCATCCCCTATGGAAAACTCACGGTGGTTTGGCAAAGCTGAGGAAGATTGAGGAGTGAGGGAGTAAAAATCCCTTCAGGTGGAAATGTTTCCAAAGGAGCTGCTCCTCCACTTTTGGCATCACTAAAACCGGGATCTGAGCTTCCATGAACGGATCCAGAGGAGCCAACCCTAACCTGGCTCCATCAGCAGCTCCTGGAGGGAATTTTGGGAAGGGATGGGCTCTCTGGGAAGGCTCCCAAGGATCCAGCCAGCCCCTCACTGCTGGAACACTGAGGCCTTAACCCCAGAGCTGAAGCAGCCTCGTGCCTTTGGGAACACTCGGAACAGTTTCCAAGCTGATTCCTCCACCTGTGGCCCTGCTGAGCTCAAGTGGCCTGAGCTGCAGCGTGGGGGCAGCTCCACCATCTCCTGAGGGCCTTTATCACCCATGCAGCCCCTCACGGCTGCTCCGGCCACAGGGAGGCTTTAACTCCAGCAAAATCCTCCTGGTTTTCCAGTTATTGGAGGTGTTTCTCCAGCAGGAGCTGGAGCTGTGCTGCTCAAAGGCTCTGGATGTGCTGCTGCCCTCTGGCACTGCCACCCTGAGGGGACAGCCCGGTGTCAAGCAGGGAGCTGCCACCCCCACAAGATGCAGCTCCTCGCTCCCCACGGTGACGAGGCATTGGATCCCCAAAATTCACACAGCCGGTAAATCCTCCATCGAGGACACGGGGAATTCTCCAGGCTGGATTCATGGCAGCTTTGGAAAAGTCAGGGATGTGAGCCGACTTGTCTGGAGCAACCACAAGCTGCAGGTGTGGCACTGGGGAAGGGATGCCAGCGTGTGAATGCCATCACCCTCCTCGCCCAAGCCCAGGGGGCTGCCTGTGCTCCCTGCTCCCACCTCTTGCCCTTTCCCAGCTGCCATTCCTTCTGGAAAAGCTCTGGAGAATGTCCCCGGTTTTCCTGGAGCATCCTAGGTTTGCACTGTGACCCTCTGGCCCCGGATTTGCTTCCTGGATGTTCCCTGCTAAAAAGATCTAGTGTTGGGATCAGCTCGCTTGGGTTTGGAGTCTCCTGGTCCTGGGAACGACTGTGGAATGTGCCAGGCAGCGGGGATGGGAAAGCACCATGTCCCCCCAGCAGCACCCCAGGATCCACCAGGAAGAACATTTTCCAGCTGAAACCCAGGCTCCCAGGAGGCACCAGAGATCGTGGGGAGGTGGTGGTGATGAATTCGCCCTCCCGGTGCCCTTTCGAGCCTGGGAGTTACTGCGAGCCTCAGATAAGGAAAGGCACGGAGACATGAACTGGCTTGCCCTGCATCCCGCTGGAAAACTGGCAGGAGAGCCAGGAACAGAGCAAGGCTCTCTTCTTCTTGGACCAGAAGATTCCAGAAAGATGAAAATTAACCAATTTTAGCGTCTAAAATTAGCGTTTAGTTATTGTCAGCCCTCTCTATCATCCTCATTTCCACAGGGGAGAACTGTTGCAGGACCATCCTTCTCATTCCCCAAGTGACAGAATTCCAAAGCTCAATTCCCAGTTCCTTTGGTTGGAAAAGATTTATCATCTGTCCCCTGCTGATTTTCACAAGGATGCAAACGTGGAGCAGTGCTGTGACCCTGAGCACCGAGCAGGGATGGTGACCTCCACTGGCATCCCCTTCCCACCAGGAATAACCCCTCAAGCCCCCTCAGGAATGCATTTGGCTGCTGGATAATCCTCTCTTCCCATCATTATTTATTAGCAGGAGGTCAGAAGAGATTCCCGTGCCAGATTTCCCCCCAGAACTGCGAAAACTCTGGACGACTCCAATTAATTTGGAAAATACAGCGGGAGAAAAGCCATGTAAGCACGGCGAGAACCAGACCTGGCTTCTGCAGGTATCTCTCTTGATGAGGGGTAATTAAATCCTTCTAATTAATTGTTGGCTCATGGCAGTAAAGGTCGGACTTGCAGGGACAAGTCGGAAAGAGGGAAGAAGCCCTGGGATGGGAAGCAGCGACGTGGGAGGACACAGCATTCTTTTCCCACGTCGAGGAGCAGCAGGACGTGTTAATTCAGCTCTGGAATTTCGCTCCCAACCTTTTATGGTGAAAAAATGAGGCTCTCCTTGGACTTTGCAAATACGTGTTCCAGCCAAAATCCAAGCTGTGCGTGAGCTCCCGGCCGGCAGCCGCTCACCTGGATGTGCTGAGCATGGGATATGCAAAAGTTTGGGAAGCTCAGCTCCGGGTTCCTGGAGGCTCCCAGATGGCCCCATGAGCTGATGTCAGGTTTTTATCTGAGGACAGCTTCTCCTGGCTCTGCCTTGCCTTCCAGATGAAATAACTGAGCCAAGGAATTAATTTTTAATGCATCCAACGAGAGTTTTGGAGGGATTTATGCTCACTCCCACTGCCAGGCTGGGTCTGAAAGCTCAGAAATCCTGGATCTGGCTGCTCTGTAGGGTTTGGAGGTGAAGGGATGGAGCAGCAACTTCCTGCATGCTCCCTCCAACCCTTCCAACAATTCACATCCCAGCAAGCTGGGAATAAAGTGAAGCCCTCGTTTTCTGCAGCTTTCCAATAATTCCTTAATTCCTGAATTCAGTAGGCAGCAGTGTAGGAAGAAGAGATTTCCAGCCTTGATTCATTCCTGTGCAAACACCTGACAACCAAAGCAGAGCTAGAATGTGTTAGAAGACCAGTTGGGCTCTTCTGAGTCATTTAATTAGAGCGAGGAACTTTCCCTGCCTATGAGAAATCTCGGGCTGGAAAGGGTGTGAAAGCTGCTGCAACCAACACTTGCCTAATTAGCCTCGCTCAGAAGGCTGTGTGTGATCCAGGGATGTTCACACTTTTCCAGGGAAATGGGCTTTAGGAGCAGCTGGAGTGGGAGAGGCTCTCACCGTGGCGTGGAAGCCCCAAATCTCCGACCACCAGCACCGTCCATCCGTCCGTGCTGGTGTTTTCTGAGCTCCTGCTCCTGGAAACGTCTCCTTTTTCCACACGCCACAAAGGAAGCAGAGAAAGGGAGCAAAGCTCTGCATTTCATCCTGCTGGCTGCAGGCAGAGCTGCTGAAAATCCAGGCCAGGGCCCCCGTGACCCAGAAATGTCCTGTTTGACCCGGGGCCTTGGTTGAAATCTCATTTTTGTGCAGCCTCCCTCCGAGAGCTCCGGAGAGCGGCTCCTCCCAAAGCCAATCCCTCGCCAGGGCCGTGCAGGAGCTGCCTCCACAGTTTAAGTTAATTAGAAATCTGGGAATCTGGGAGCGAGAACTTGCTGGAGCAGCTTTTGCTTTCGCAGCAATTGGGAGTTTCCTAAAGTGGAACATTTGCTGTTCTTATTTTTTAGCTGCCCCATTCCCATGGATCTTGCATCCCCCGAATTCCAGGAAAACGCTTCTCCCAGAGGATTTCTCTTCTCTGTATTTGCTTTACAGCAGCTCCAGCCTCTGTCCAATCCTCATTTCTCTCCTTGTCTCTGCTTGGTGCTTTCCCCCCATGGATGCCCATGGCCACCCTGCTTTTCTCCCCCAAAATTCCTGAGGTTTCTCTGCAGCTCAGAGCCGGATTAATCCCAGCCTGGCACCCTCCAAGCTAAAGCTCCCAGCCCCACAAATGGTGAAATCCAGCTCTGAACTCGTCCCCACAACTTTATGGTGGGAAATGTTGTGCCTGAGGGACAGAAAACAATAAAAATCAACGCCCCAGCGCGCGAAGAGTTTCAAATGGCTCCCAAAAAATTCCTGCAATGCTTCCAAGGGTCTGTGCTGCTGTTACTCATTCACATGGGCAGGAATTACAAATATGTGTGTGCAGCCAGGAAAGCTTTGGGTCACCGAATATTTGAGGCTTGGGGTGGAACGAAGGGGTGGGGGAGGAGAAAGGCTCTGAACTTCCTCGGGATAACGAATCCACCTTGGTGGTGCTGCAGCCAAAAAGTGCCTTTTCTCATTCGCTGAGTTTTGTGCTCTTCAGCAATAATTCCAACCTGCTGTGCCTTCAGGGAAGTGGGAGGAATTTAGAGGAATGGGTAAGGACATGCAGTACTGACCTAATCCACTGCACTTTTCCTTGGAAGCTGTTCCCAGAGTCTGCCTTTGGCCCCCAGCACCCGCTGGGATCAGCCAGAGCTGGGTGAGGAGTGGGGATTACACAACTGCACTCTTTTTTTCCAGCCCAAAATGGGATTCAAGCAAAAGGATTTCAAAATTCCTTGCGAAATGAACTCCATCCTTTCACTAAAAATGTTCTGAGTTTACTCATTTCCTATCCATCTCCAGAAACTCCATTATAAATAAATTTTGGAGTTTAATATCTCATTTGGAAAAAAAAAAAAAAAAGATTAAATCTGGAAGTTGCAACCTTAGCGGAGAATTTCATCTCAGCAAGTTCCTAATACCAAATTCCACTGAAATCCAAGGAGTTCTGCAAAACAAGCTGCCTTCAGCATATCAATATTCTGATGGAAAGCCATCATGTCAGAAGATTTTTATGCAGCTCCAGGCTAGAATTCCCTTTAACAAATACTTTTCCTGTCTCCCCAGCAACTGGCACTGCTGATCCTCTATAAGGAATCTCCATAATTAACCTCCAGGAACGGAGAAGGAAATCCTTTTGTCTGCAGGATATTGTCCAACAGCATCTAGAAATCATTTCACTCCAACCCAAAGCACAAGAAATTCAATGGGATTTTCTCCATCAATTTCTATGGATCTTCAGATCTAGTTCAGATCAGAGCCCAGACCCACATCAGTGTAATGCAACTCTGGTGTTTCTTCAAATTCCAACAGGGCTTTGGGAAAAAAACCCCTCAGAACAATTCTTCCTTGTTGTTGAAACCCAATCCTGTGTTATCATCCCGATTACGGACTCGCAGGCTTTGATCCCTGTGGATGCAAGTCCTTCCTAAGATGTTTGTGCTGATTTTGTACGAGCCAGGAATGCACAAGAGCAGCAGGAATTCAGACACAAGCCCGGAGTTACAGCTGTGGGCTGGGAATGCGGAGTTTTGGCTCCTCAGGCGCGTTCCTGCTCACTGGAGGCTGTTGCTGCCCCACCATCCCAAGGCAGGGAATGTCCTTGAGCTCCATGTGATTTCATGGATGGCAGAGCAGCCCCGACGTGCAATTTGTTCTTCCTGCGAGCGCTAACAAAGCATAAATATGGAACAGCCGGATCGGCATGAGATCCCTGTGCTCTGTTTATCCAGGAGTTTTCCTGCTTTTGATGCATTTATCCAAAAGGAATAATTCTGCTGCAGGGAAGGTTTGATCTGAGGCAATTCCCCAGCTGGTGGGATGAGAAGGTCAAACAGCCAGTTCAGGCAGTGTGTCTGACCTTGACCCCTCACAAGAATCCACTTGAACCATCCCTGGAATGTCCAAGGCCAGGCTGGATGGAGCTTGGAGCAGCCTGGGATAGTGGGAGGTGTCCCTGCCCATGGCAGGGGTGGACTGGGATGAGCTTTAAGGTCCCTTCCAACCCAAACCATTCTGGGATTCTCTGATTCAAATAGTATTTCTCTGGCTCCTAAAACACATTTTCCAATTCCCAAACCCTGAAGCTTTTCCAGAGGCAGAATTCAGATATATCTGAACAATCCCCATAATTTTCATGGCTTCTACAAGGCCTCCTTGGCTGGGTGGGATGGGACGGGAGTGACCACCCCCCACATGTCCTTACTCATGGACTCCACATGTGCTTCTCGAAAAATCATTTCTCCACCCTTTATCCCTCTGTAAAGGGGAGAGAACCTCACACCTGCCATCTCCCGTGTGGATAAACGCCTTGGGACAGCCTCTGGATCCAGCCCAGGAGCTGCAGGCCCCGCAGGACAGTTCCCAGGGCTGGCAGCAGGGATGGGATTCCATCCTGCCTATGAGTAATAACACCACCGCCAGGATCTTTAACCACTTCGGCCTCTGTCTTAAATATCCTGCCTTCATTAAGGGCTTTTAAAAGCATTTTAGCTTCGGTAAAGCTTTGCCCTCAGCTCCTGAAAGTTGGAATAGCTGAGTTTAATTCACATCCCAGGCTTAGCACCCAAGGACCTGTCAGTCAGGTGAGGGAGGCTCACTGGTGTCTCGAACTGATTTTATGGATTTATGCAGTTCTCTCCCGGCACTGGAGTCACAGCCGGATTTCTAAATGCCAAAATAGAGATTATGAGAGTGTCAAGCTTCATTTTGTTTTCACTTCACAGCTAATTAGCATTGATTTTCATGCCGTTGTTCCTGCATAGTATTCCACCGACATCACGAAGCGGGAGAGGCTCGTTCTCACCCTGCCACCATCAATTTCAAACCCTCCTTGGAACAGAAGGACTTTGGGGTTTGGGTTTGGCAGGTTCTGAGCCACGCATGGCAGTCGAGCTCCTTGATCCCTGGTTTTTCCCGAGGAGAGAATTCCCTACTCAGGCAGTGTGGTTTGGGATTTGAAGTCCTAGCAGGAAAGTAGCAGGAGCTCCTTTTCCAACATCTGCATAAAGTTAAGGATTGGGAATGATCCGAGGCAGTTCCTCAGCGGGAATTAGCGGGTACTTATGACCTCGCTGCTTCTCTCCTGTCACACGGGCCGGCTCGCTGGTGGCATCACCGCACAAGGCAGCGGTGAGAAATAATCCCTTTTCATCTGCTAAGAAGTCGAATCTGACATTGATAAGCCCCGCCGAAGAGATAACAAATGGGTCAGAACGAGGCAGGGATTCCACGCTGACCCGTCAGAGGTGCGGATGCTCCTCAAGAGCTGCTCCTTAAGGTGACAAAATTGCCTCGAGGGCTCCACGGGTTCTGGAACAAAAATAAAAAGTCCGACGTGACCGTGGAATTAATGACCAGCCCCGCGTATTCCCGAGGGAGCCCACGCTTCCGACACGCAGGAAACGCGCGTTTCCTAATCCGCAAACGTTTGACCTTAAACCCTGATAATGTTCTTTTAATGTGCGTTTAGCTGCACACCAGCAGCGCGGAGGAGGGGTGGGATGTGTAAGATCCATGTTTTATGTATATTGTTCAATATTTTCCGTGGATGCTTTAGTAGCTGGCATTGCAGGGAGAGAGATCTGGAGGGCAATTTCAGATTTAAATCATCGAGCAGTTATTCTGAAACTAAAAGCACTCGTTCTCGGCTGGTTTATTACAGTCATAGAAAGTGCTCAGGCAAATTATTTGTGAGGGGAGAAAAATGTATTTTGATATTCCCATGAAATCTTAGATGAGATCAGGAGCCATTACCACGCCAATCCCAAATTGTGTGTGTGGCATTAATATACACATCATGATTTCTGGGATGGAAAGAGGAGAAACTGTGAAAGGCTATGATCAGGTCTGGAGAAAAATGGGGAATTTGAGCGGAGCAAAGCACGAAACTCGGCCCTATAAATCAAAAATCCAGACTGCGTGTGAGAAATCCTGATGGAAACAGCAACCCCCACTGCGTTATCCCTGGAGTTACTGAGATGTGGGAAAAGGCATTAAATGTAAGGGTTTGACATGAATAATGGGTTTATGGGGATTACCAGGTCTGGAGCAGCTTCCCCAAGGAATGCCAACAAGCTGGCAGTTTCCAAGGATTGTCCCCGGTGCCCAAAGCACCCTGAAATCCCTGGGGATGGGCTGGGTGATGTTGGCAGCAAGCAAATCATGCAAAGATGATATCACCAGGAGCTGCTGATGGGAGCTCCCTGCTCACAATGAGTAAGGGCTCCTCGTGCGTTAAAGTTTCCACATTCCAAGCATAGCTGGATGCGGGCGGATTTTCCACGGGAGCTGTGTGAGGAGATGTCTCCTCCAGGATCCCAGAGGAGACCAATTCCTCCTCTGAGGAAGTCAAAGCACCAAGGAACGGGAGGCATCACCGCCAGCTTTGGTCCATCTTGTGTCCATCTGTCCAGAGGTGCCCGATGGATGGATCAGGAACAGATGTTCGCACCCAGCTCCCATTCAGGATGAACAAAGAGCTCTTCCAGCCCTGTCTCCTTCTCTCCTTAGATCCAAGATATTCCTTGGTTGGTGTGTTGGGCTCCCAAAGAGCCAGAGCTGAAATTCCAGAGCTCGATCCCACCTGCCAGGAGGCTGCCACATGTTCCGGTGTGGAGTGGAGGGAAAGGCAGAAAAGCCAGGACTGGACAACCCTTTGGAGAACACCTGAGAGCATTTACACAACTGTATTTTTCCGGATTTATCTCCTGTTCCAGTATTGAACAAAAGGGAGCAACTCAGCTTCCTGTGAGCATTCATTTTCCTCACCCATTCCACCATTTTTCCAAAGAGCTGGTGGACAGCAGGGATGGATGGAGACTGCAAAGAAACAGCTTTTCATTTACAAACAAAAAAAAGAGATGGAAAGCTGTCTGCTCCAAGGCCTTACAAATAAGGCACGCGCAGCAAATTTTAGTGTTTTGCACATTGTTTCCAAACAGAAACCAATCCTTCGGAAATGAGCAATTTGACCAGCGAAAAGATGTGACACATCAGAACAAACCCCAAGAACACCAGCACTGAATTTTGAAATGTCATGTTTGGGATTCTCTTGCGTGAGTCAGGGCAGCATCTCCCCACGGTCAAACAGGCACGAGCCAACATCCTTTTTTCAGGATGTTGTTTTAAAACTTGAGGAATTGCTCATGTTTCAGCCCAGGACTGACACGGGGCCGGTTCATGACCTGGATGACTCAAGAGATAAGGCCAAGGCCGCACCTTCGGGAAGGCCACCCCTGTGTCCGGCTGCTCCAGGCAAAGCCAGACCATGAGGTTTGAGCTGGGAGGGGAGGCAGGCTCTACTCCAACCCCGCTGCCTGCTGGCAGCCCCTTTTCCAGGGATCCGGCTGCCACACGGAGCCATACGGGAAAAGAGAGGAGCACTTGATGGAGATGAGTGCTACGAGCAACTCACAAACCACCCCTTGTTCAGGGCTCTCCTTTCAGGAGCGATGCTCAATCCTCTGCTGAACCTCAGCCAGCTTCGCTTGGGGCTGTGTCCAGGAAGCGAAAAAATAGGAGGATGTTGTTGATGGTGGGGAGGGACCGATCTCTGCTCCCTGCGACAGGGACAGGACCGAGGGAATGGCTGGAGCTGTGTCCGGGCATGTTTAGGGTGGGTGTCAGGAGGGTGCTGGGGCACTGCCCAGGCTCCCCAGGGAATGGGAATATTCCCAAAGCTTCCAGAGCTCCAGGAGTGTTTGGACAACGCTCCCGGGGATGCGCAGGGTGGGATTGTTGGGGTGTCTGCGGAGGGACAGGGCTTGGACTTTGATTCTTGTGGGTCCCTTCCAACACGGAATATTCCGTGATTCCCTGTTTTGTTGAGATCCCGACATATTCCTTGTGATCATGTTTTGAGGGAAAAACCCTTTTGCCCACCATCAGGGGGCAAAGCGTCCATCCCTCCTCATCTCTCCTCATCCCTCCTCATTCCCCTCAGCGCCCTGCTCTCCTCAGCTCTCCCCAGCATCCCTCATCCCAGCCTGAGGCACTGGGCACCCCCTGAGGGAGCCTGGACCACCTCTGCAGGCCGCACAGCCCCAGATCCCGCAGTTCCGCTCCACAGCGCTGACATTTACAGATAAATTTGATCAATAACACCTCAAGCCCCTCCTTTATCGCCCCCATCGNGGACAGCCAGTGCGGCAAGACCGCGCTGCTCCACGTCTTTGCCAAGGACTGCTTCCCCGAGGTGAGAGGGGTGGCACCGGGGTTGGGCTGGGGTCGGCACCGAGGTCGGGTCGGGGTCGGGGCCGGGCAGCGGCGATGGGCGCGGGCTGACCGTGCGCTGTCTCCCGGCAGAGCTACGTCCCCACCGTGTTCGAGAACTACACGGCCAGCTTCGAGATCGACACGCAGCGCATCGAGCTCAGCCTCTGGGACACCTCGGGTGAGCGCTCCCGGTCGCATCCCGGGAATTCGGTGGGGGGAGCGGGAGGAGCGGAGGCTCCGCAGCCCCGCGGTTCCGCAGCCCCGAGCTCCCCGCGGTCCTGGCGGGGCTGCCGGGTTCCGCATGCGGCTGCTTCTGGCGGCTTTTGGACAAAAATCTCAGCTATCCTTGAAGGTTCTACTTGGCTGAGGGTGTGGGCAAGGCTCCGGGAAGCGATTTGTCAGCATTGCAGGGGAATATGTTCTCACCTGCCTGGCTGGAAGGAGCTTTCTGAGGAGCTCCGGGGGTACCTCGGCTCCTCTGCTGCCTGCAAACCCCGCTTTGCTTTGTAGGAGAGGGAAAAGGGGTTTATGTGCTAATGGGGAATTATTTCAGCTCTCTTTGGAGCTCCTGGTGGCCTCCTTAATGCCTGCTTGGTTTTTCACAAAATACAGTACTTTTCTTCCCAGTGTTTTAGAGAGTCTTTAAGGCCAGGAAAGGCTTTTAGGGAAAGCCTTTAGAATTCATCTCTGATTCTCTGAGACAAAGAGGGAACCGTCCTTTCTCCCATCAGGGCTGAAGGGTCTCTTCATTCTTCCAGTTTTACCTTCAGTGCCCGTGCCAGAAAGCGGCTGAGATGCCTCAAAGGTTGAGGGGTTTGGTGCTTGGCTGGCTGAGCTCACATGTTGAGACAGGAGCTCCTATTGTCGTTGATAATTTGGATAATTGGGCTGCACTTACAGCCAGGGGGGTGAGGGAGCACCCCAAAATTGCTGCCCCAGTGCTGGAGAGGAGCGTGGGGAGCCAGTGTGGCTCTGCCTGTGGAGAACTGAGGATGTCCAGGGGGAAATGACACCGGGAACCATTACCAGAGGTGTGGATCAACATCATCTGCAGAGCTGATTGGAAAAAAAACCTGGAGGAACTTGGCAGAACACACAATCCTTCTCTTCCTCGGGCAGCCTGTGTAGATGGCTCGGTAATGCTGAATTTGGAGCCTGCAGTTTCTCCTCAATGTGACAGCAGTTCTTTTACCAGGAATGAAAATGTTAATCCCTGTTTAAAAGAGGAGTTTAGGCGGCGGGTTGGCTTCCCTCTTGCTGTTGAGGAAATGATTCCAAATTCTTGCAACACGATTACTGGGAAAAGGCAGCCTCTGCCCACAACCAGTATCAGCTTTGCTCTGAGCTGAATTTTTTTTTCTTCATCTTATGCCAAGTGAGACTTGCAGATTTCTGGAGTGTGTCTGGTTGGAGCTTTCATGCTGATTACTAAGCTGGCTGGAACTATGGAGCAAGGGCTTATTAAAAATTAATAGTTATTTTGGAAAATGTTATCTTTATTGAAGTACAGCACACTTGCAGGTTGGACATGGGAAGGTTTGGAATCTGTGTGTCAAAGGCTGGAGACACCCATGGAATGAAATCTTCCCTAGCACTTCAAAAGACAAAAGCAGTGGAAAAAAAAACACCTGCCAGCCTTTGTCCTCCGTCCTGGAACTCAGAGAAAATGTGGTTGAGTCAGAAGCTTGAGATCAAGTGGGTGATTTGCCTGACGTCCCAAACTGAAGAGGAAATATTTGAAAGATCCGGTGCTTGGTGTTACAAAGTGTTCCTGAGTGGATCCTCTGGCCGTGGGACTCTGTGGATGAGGAATTCTGGCTCCAGGAACATCCCTTCTCACCCACTGCAAAAAACCAGCACTACCCAAACCCATTAACCCAGAGCAAAATCACATCAGCAGATAGGAGACAGCAGAAGATAAGAGAGTGTTTTAGCCTTATCTGAAAGTCTTGGTAATTTAATTTTTACAAGTCTTTGTCCTGGTCCTCTGCTGAGTTAGAAGAGATGTCTGAATGGCATTTTCAAAGCGGGGATAGATCTAATTAAATTAAAAATCTGCCTGATTAACTGCCAGGTACTGATGGAAGATCATTGCAACACGGGGGAGGTGATGGCTGCAATTTGTGGTGCTGGAATATCTCTGGGGAAGGGGGAAAAGATGCTTGTTTAAATGAGTTTATTGCAATATGCTGCAGATACTTCCAAGATGACTCAATCAGTATTTTATATTCACCTTTAACTCTTTTCTAACTGGGAGCATTTAACAGCCTTGCCAGTTAGTCCCTTGAATTAAAATTGATGATTGGGTTTTGCAGTGAACCCTCTGGAAGGAACTACTGCCACTTCCAACTCTTTTTTACTCCCTGGGAAAATCAGAAAAGCTGTGGGCATTGGTTAAAATAGTTGTGTTAGGGTGAGAACAGGCCCTGCTGCCACAGTTCTGGTTTATAATTCTTTATATACCAATAACAATAATGCTTTTTTATTGGAGGACTCTTAGGTGTCGGGCAACTGATAAAAACATTTTAAAGCTGGCTGTAAATTCACTGGGGAGTTGTTGTTGCATCTTGGATGTGCCCACAGGAATATGGGACAAGTAAGAGTGGAATGGAACGGGAAGATTCATTATTCAAATGTTTGCTGGTGCTGTCTCGTTCTGCAAGTCATTAGAAGGATTTAAATTAGCCACAGCATTAAGGGAAGCACTTGCCAAGTTGAATTTCAATGGGGTTTGGGACTACCAGGCCTCTTTCAAAGCAGGAATGTCTGGTTGCAATCTCACTCCACCATAAATTACTGTGCTCTGTGCTAACATGTGGCAGTCTTGAGCTGTTTGGGAGCTCTGTGCTTGTTGTGTGAGGTGGAATATGAAAAGTTTCTCCAGGTTAAAGCTTCATCTTGTACTTTCAGGGCCGCTGTGAAGAAAAAAATCTGTATTAGTTGCCTTTATTGACCATCTAATCTGCATTTATCAAGTTTTTTGGCTCCTTTGATATTTGTATTCCTTGCTAGGACAACAGCAGCTGTGGCTTAGAAATACAATTGATTAGGTGCACATACCTGTGTCTCCCTAAAATGTATTTTAGGAGGTTTTTTTTATTGCTTGAACCATGGCTACTGCAATAAAATAATTCTCAACAGGGCCAGAAATACTTTCAACTGCTGGGGATTAGCAAGTAATTAAATCCAGAAGGGCCTTGGAGCTGTGAGTCACAGTTTTGCTGTGATTCTGACTGCGTGCAATGTACTCAGCGTCCATACAGAAACAGAAACGCATTGGGAAGTTTTGTGCTCCTTTCAGGAGAGAGCTGAAACTTAGAGGAATTCAAGTTGCTAATTCCCTGAATTCCCTGGCAGTAAGGACTGCAAAGGGAAAGCCCAATTGCTGTCTTTGCCTCCCAGTTCTCTTGCAGCTCGGCTGTGTTGAATTCCGTGATTTTCTTCCTTTAATTGCCCATCTGAGCAGGGTTTTCTTACTACTTTTACAAGGGAATTAATTAGAATTGATAGCTGGGAATGCCAAGTGCCCTCCCAGAGTTCTCCCTGTGAGGTGTGATCACACAAAAAGCTGTGAATATTGTAATATCTGTGTGCTTGGAGATGACTTGCACTGCAAATCCACCTCAGCCATCCCAGGTTTGTTGCTTTTTGGAAGGAGGAAAACCATCAGCCCTGAATCAGCTCCTTGGAGCAGCCAGTGTTTGATGTGTTTTCTGTGCAGCTGATAATTAGTGAGCCCAAGGGTTTGGGAGTGAGAATGCTGCTGTTCATCTGTTGTTCTTTCAGTTGACTGGACTCCAAAAGGCTCCAAAGCCTAATTCCTGGTGGCTGCTTGCTGGTGTGGAAATAGGAAAGTCTTGCCTGTTACTGAGCCCTCCTTGCCTGGGGATGTGGAGCTGAACCTTCTGGTGCCTTTGCATCTTCCAGCCAAACACCTCTCCCCGATCCAGCACCTTCAAGTAGTGCTAAACCACCAAAAAATGCAATATTCTTCAACTTTTAATGATGTAACTCTGGTCTTTATTAAGACAGCAATATTTAAGCCTAAGCTTGGCATCCCCCCGTAGACCAAACCCAAGCATATTGCTGGGGAAGGGTTTTATTTCAGTCTAAAAGCTGAATTTCTTTTGGACTCTGCATGAAACATAAGGTTTCAAAAGCAGATTGTTCATAATGCTGAAAGTATTTTTGGCTGAAATTACTGAAGCTGCCAAACAAATTTTAAAAAAAGGAGAATTGCAGCTGGAATAAATGTCCAGCACAAAGGAAAATGAACTTCAGCCTTATCAGCAACTCCTTGATAAAACTGAAAAACCACCCATGTTGTCCTTGCCAAAAATGTTTTATGTTGCAGGGACAGAATCCCAGACACAAATAGGTTTTGTTGTTGTTGGTTTTTTTTTTTTCCCCACAAATACCATGGCTCCAATTCCACATTCTTCTTCTGTTTTCGAGGGTTGGCACGGCTTCAGATCTGCAAAGGAACATGAAAAAGAGGGAGCAGCCTCGCTGGGCTGTGCTGGAGTTGTCTGTTCAGACTTGAGTGAGCCTCATTCCTGACATTCCTGCCTTGTGAGGGTTTCTCTGGGCAAAGGGATGAAAATGCCAGCTTGAATAGGCCTGCACAGCGAGGGCTGCAGCCCCTCTTTATTTGCACAGGAATAAAGGTTTGGTTACTGGCTGCTGAATGAGAGCAGGAAATTTCCTTTGTGGATCCTGCAGCTCGAGGAGTTTGAAATGGGCTCTGTTTATTCTGCCACACACCAGCCTGGAGAAAAGGTGGGGAATATTCCTCCCAAGCTTGCTGAAAGTGCTTTTATTGCAGCTCAGCATCTTTAACAGGAGAAATTCAGAGGGTTGGGGGGTGGGGGAAAGAAAAAGCCTCCAAGCAAAGCAGCTCCAGCTGCCAGGGTGGGAAGGAGTCTCGGGGCTGGAGGTGGTGACTCTGTGTATACATAAATACATCTCCTGGACATATATGGGATATGCTGCATCCCCGGAGCCTGCTGAGTGAGCCCATAGGTATTTGTCTGAGGAATGAGTTTCTGGGTGAGGCTTTGCCGAGACTCCTTTCTAGCCAGCAACCATTAAGAATCCTCAATCCTGCCCTTACTTGCTGGAGCTCAGCGAGATGTGGCAGCCAAGCAGTGCTTTAATGTCACCCCGGTGGCTCTTGGTGGCACCCGCTGCTGCAGCTCCTCTGTCGGGGGTGAAGAACTCAGCCCTGGGGCTCCAGGATGAATAACCTGGCCCTGGGGCTGCAGGACACGGCCGTAATAGCAGTGCTGGAGATAGTGGGGAGTAATTAGCAGGGGAAAATGCTTATTGATAGCTGCAGTGAGTAGTTAACTCCGGGTCACCTCGCTCAGATTTGTTCCCGACGTTGTCGTTTGTGCTGAATTCAGCTGAAGTGGGGTGTGAAGAGCCTTTTCTGACAGCTGCCTCTCAGTCAGATTGACGTCGTTTACAGAGATGAGCATTCGAATTAAATGCTTCTCGTTCACCAAATTACCTTCTGCTACCTAGTTTGGTAATGCTTCACTCCCCATGTGTTATTCCTCATTTCAAAAACAACATTCCTGGGATTCTTGCCTCCTTCCCGTGCGGGAGAAGCTGGCCAAGTGAAGTCATCTGCGAGCCGTTCACACCATTCCCCGCTCGGGGTTGTGCAACAGCCTGAGCTGTCTGTCAGGGAAAAACTTGAGGAATTCCTCTAATCCAGTTAATAATGGGAGACCTTACAGCCAGTTAATTCTGGAGAGCTGGGAAATTGGTGGGATAATGAGCTGATAACCCCCCAAACTCCTGGGGTTTGCTGGCTTCTTGTGGTGGGTGGTCCGTGCTGTGTTTTAGGCTTGTGAGGGAAATACAGAAATAAGGATGGATGGCTAGGAAAATGAATTTAAATTGCCCAAGCCCAAACCCTTGCCCTGTTGGGCCACTGACCTGGTTTAAATGTCCTTTTAAAGCAGAAATCCTCAGGAAGTGAAGCTCAGCACAGTTAAGGCCAAACCAAACGGTGATTGAGTGACTGCAACTTCTTAGAAAAAAACAGAGCTTTATTTCTTTATTTTCTTTTTTTTCCCCCCAAACCTGTTGCCAGATTCACCAGATGATTAAAATACGATTTTTAACTCTGGATGTATTTTAACTCTTCACATCATGATCGTTGTTAAGGAAAACAGAATATCCCTTCACAGCCCTGCAAGTAAAACAAGCACAAAGAGCAATACCTACATCTGTTCCCCCAGATTACTAAATTAGCTTTGATCTTGTTGATAAAAATCTGGTTTATGGGCTAAACATAAACATTTATTGCAAGCTTTATTGGTTTACAGATTAATGAGGCTTTTTGTGACAGATAACTTGTGTGCCTGCCTACGGGATTGGGATTTTTCCCTGCTGGAAATCTGTTTCCTGCAACAAGTTCTTTAATTTGAAGAAAGAGTTTCTTCTAAGAATTGCCAATGTGACAACTGAAGATGCTTTTTGCACTTGGAGCTATTTGTTTTAAATTAACTGTTAGACAAATCAAAACTGAGGAATTTCAAATCTGCTTTGGAAAAGCTTTTTGGAGTTGAAGGATTTGTTCCCATGCAGGTTAATGCTGGGCCTTCAACTTGGGCTGAGCCCATTTCCCTCTCCTTGGGAGCCTCTTGAGCTTTTGGTGGGTGACAGATCACTGGGGGGCCATCACTGAAAGCCTCTCCAAGCTTTCTGAAAGAGCCTGGATGGCTGCAGGAAGAGGAGAAGAGCAATTAATGAAGATGTTGTTTGCTTTCCCTGCAGGGTCTCCTTATTACGACAACGTCCGCCCGCTCTCCTACCCGGACTCCGATGCTGTCCTGATCTGCTTTGACATCAGTCGGCCAGAAACCCTGGATAGTGTCCTAAAAAAGGCAAGTATTCGAGCAGCCCCTGAGCACAGAGCTGCTGGAGAAGCTCATCTTTAAATCCCTGCAGTGGTGCTGTTCCTACACTGGAAACTTCCACTTTGTTTCTTTTAATGGAGCGATGACAGGAGGGTGCTTTAATTTGAGGTCATTTGTTTGAAAGGGATGGATGTTAATTGAAAACAAGAACTCGCTAATGGACACTTGGAGCTGGGGTTAATTCTCATTCCTCAGCCCTGAGACAGCAAGGAATTGTTGAGGGGGCGTGTGAGGTGCTGTAAGAAATTGTCTGTCACGTGTTCCTGTAACAGGATTGGGAAACTTTGCTGCGTTGTAGGGGTGGTTAAAAATTGTCTGCCGAGTGTTTGGACTTCTGCCATGGCCTTACATAATTTGTGAGGCTGACATTACAGTGACAAACCCCTCTGGAAGCCACCAGCAGTGGCACAGAAATGCAGCCCTGCCCCAAACCTCTGAGCTCACTGATCCGAGCTTGTGTCAGACTTCCCATGAGCTCAGACACGGAGTTTGCATAATCAGGCTCTGTGTTTGCAAGGTAGTCCTGCTCCTCTCTTTGGCTGCTGAGCATGACTCAACTTCACAGTGGTTCTGGGGCTCAATGACCTGAAGTTCCTTTTTTTTGTCTGAGGCTGTGGCCAGTGATTCTTGTCTCACTGGGATAAAGTGCCTTACAATGCTCTGAATAGCCTACAAAAACACTTCAAAACTGCTCTCTCTGTGCCAAAAAGCATCCAGAACTATGGTTTTTCTGCCCCTGCTAATGCTGGTTGCTTAATTCTGTAAGAGATTTTTCATAATATGATTTTAAACCCAAATTACAGCCTGAAATTTTGGGGAGTATCATCTGTTTGGATTATGCTGTGAAGTTTTTGGCTTCGAGTTCTCAACGTAGCCTTGTAGAAATGTGAAAGGCAATGAATTTATCCCAGGTTCTGTGTGAAGGGCTCGTTGCTGGTTCACCTTGGGCAGATCTGTGTAGTTTTAAGTGGGAGATGCAGCAATAAACCCCCATTTAGCCCTGCTGATGTTGGGGTTGTACAGGAGCTGCCTCTGCAGCGTGTCCTGAGGAGCTGCTGAAGGTGGGGACAGCAACTGTGCACCTGGCTGGGGCTGGGTGTGAGAAACAGCAGCTCTGCAAACCTTTGCTCATGTGGGTAAACAAACTCCTTCCCTCCTGATTAGTAAGCCTGGGGAATTCATGAGTGTGTGAGATAGGAAGATTTCATCCTTGGCCAGGTTCTGCTGGAGCTGGTGCCTTCAAAAATCACCTTGAAGGCAAACACGGCCATTACATAAAAATATTTCAGCATGGAACATCAGGACTTATCAAACCTCTGCTTGCACCCAGTGCTTCTTTGGATTTAAACATTCAACAACTTCTGATTTTCCAGTGGAAAGGTGAAATCCAGGAGTTCTGCCCCAACACCAAGATGCTTCTGGTGGGCTGCAAGTCGGACCTGCGCACTGACGTCAGCACGCTGGTGGAGCTCTCCAACCACAGGCAGACCCCCGTGTCCTACGACCAGGTAGGGGCCACCTCCTTTTGTGTCCTTCAGGGGGGAAGATCAACCTCTTTCCTGTCACTGGAGCCCTCCTTGTGGCCAACTTCTCCCTCATGATGCCACGAGTGCAGCCTGAAAGGCAGATTTGCGCCTCTCATGTGGGTAGGGGTGGATTTAGAAGCTGTTTAGGACTAAAGGAAATCCTGCAGCCCCACAAGAAATCATAAAATCATCCCTTTAAACCTCATAAATTGTTGCTTTTTTGCTTGCAAATTGCTTTTTAGGTGAGTTGTGAGAAAACTTCCTGCTTTTCTATGCCTGCACACACCAAAAATGTGGCTGAAAGGTGCCACATCCTGTTTATTCACTGACAAATTGGTAAAATTGCTGTCTGCAGACTTCAGATTTGAATGTTGTTTGCTTGGCTTTAGAATCATGACCATTTATATTGGAATCTAATCTGTCCCCAGTTCCTTAAAAAGCACCTTGTCCCCTCCCTCTGGAGCTGCAGCAAAGCCAGAAGGCATCTTAATTCTTGATGAGTTCTTTGCTCTTGGGGGAGTGAGAAGTTTGGAGCCAGGCATGAGAGAGAAGCTGAGGTGAAAGGGAAAGGAATCAGGTCATGGGAGAGAGCAGGATGTAGGGAACAGGGAAACTGGGCTCTGAGGTGAACTTCCCTTTATTACTCACATGTGTGTGATCATTCATGGCAGCTGAATCACGGGGCTGGTGGCACCTACACCCTGTGGGAGGGACAGTGGCACCTCCACGAGTCACCTCAGTGCCTTTAGCCCGTGCTAGCAGCCAGTTTGGGATGTTTTATCCCTCATGTTTTCCAAACCAGCAGCTCCTGATGAGGGGTTACTAAGGATGCAGCATGTTTACATTGGAAAATTGAGGTATTCCAGTAAAATCCCTGAGGCTTTCCGTGAGGGATCAAAAATCTGCTGGCAGGTGGATTTTTTTCCCTGGATTCACAGCTCAGCCTGAACTCCTGAGGAGCAGGAGTCAGCTGAACACGAGGGACACAGCTTCTTCTAAAATCCCTTTGCCACCATGGGATCAGAGCTTTCCCACTCCTCTGAGCTCCCTCAGGAAGCACTGGGAGGATGGGGACACGCTGCTGACACCCTGCTCCAGCCTCCCAGGGAGCTACACCTGAGCAAACATTGCTGAGGCTCAGCTCAGGACCAGGTTTAACTGTGGGGAGGGCTCGCCCTACGAGCTCCTGCTCCCTTATCAGCCTCTCCCCCTTCTCACTGATAAGGAGGCTGCATCCCCAGGGATTGGTGCCATCAGCCTGGCACTGGAGCAGGCAGGAGCAGCTCAGGGATGTGTGAGGAGCAGCACGTCAAGGATGTGGTTGGATTTCGTAACTTAGTAAAGATTCAGCCCTCAGAAATAAAATTCCCTTGGAACAACTCCCAGTTTTTCACATAATGCTGCATTGTGTCCCAGTAGCAAAATCCACCACAGGGTACTGGGCTATTGTCATCTGTCACGTGTTGCCTTGTTTGCCTTGTGCTGTTGGAACAAACATCCCTGCTTTGACTTCTTAAAGTCCAAAAAGATGGACTCCTACAGCCCCTCATGCCCTTTTTCCCATTTTTTTCCCCTGTTTCCTATCAGGAAGTTGATAGAACTATCCCAGAGCACATTTCCCTAAGAACTTTGCCCTCTTCATGGAGCTGGAACAGGGGCTCTGCTCCAGGTCAGGGCAGCTGGATATTCCTTAAGGCACAGAGGACATTTTCTCTTTGGAGATTTCAGGCTTCAGTCTGGAAGCTGCCAGATTTTCCAGGGAATTCCTGGATTCCAGTTATGGTGAAACTGCTGGACAGGCCCCACTCAGCCTCTCCTGGCTTTTCCCAGTTGTTTGCAGTCACTGAGCTGCTCTTCTCTCCCAGTTTGTGTTGATCAGCACAGGAGATGAGGCTTGGACACCTGTTAAACTCCTCCTGGAAGCAAAGCTCTGTTTATTTTCCAAGACCAGCTTTGAGTTTTCCAAGGAAACAGCGCTGAGCTGGAATTGTGAGGCTTGCTCAGGCTCTCTGCACAACTTGGTATTGATCACATGTTCCTTTTTCCCCTCAGGGTGCAAATATGGCCAAACAGATTGGAGCAGCCACATACATCGAATGCTCAGCCTTACAGTCAGAAAACAGTGTCAGAGACATTTTTCACGTCGCCACCCTGGCGTGTGTGAACAAAACAAACAAAAATGTGAAACGAAACAAATCTCAGAGGGCCACAAAGCGAATTTCACACATGCCTGGCAGGCCAGAACTGTCCACAGTGGCCACGGACTTGAGAAAGGACAAAGCAAAGAGTTGCACCGTGATGTGAAGGAGCTGGGATTCCCTGGAGGAGGAGGAAGAGGAGGAAGATGGATCCAGGAGGGGTTGGAGCTCAATGAAGTCACAGCCACGGGGTGTTTAATGAGGGCTTTGCTGGTGCTTTCACAGAGGCTTCTCCTGTTGTGTGAGACTGTACTTAAGGACTGAGCAGCAGGAAGGAGAGGCTCTGAGAGAGGCGGCGTCAGGAATTTCTGTTGAAGACAATGCCAAAAAAAAGATAATAAAAGGGAAAACGTTTGAATGTGCTGAGAGGAGAGAGAGAGAGTGATTGGGACAAGAACCCTGCGGAGGAGAGGTGTCGTGGACAGCGCTTGTTTCTTTTAGTAACGCCCTGCTCCTGGATGCTGCCCCACTTTGATTTCATTCAAATGATACTTTAATGGGATTTTTTTTTTAAATGAAGACGTTATTAATACTCCCTTCTCATTAAGGAACTATCCCCGTGACCTTAGAGTTGGTTTTCCAAAGGATATGATCCCGTTTATTTTTTAGTAGCTGATTGTGAAAATGGAGAGGATACCGAGGCCTGTGTGTCACCTGGAGGAAAACTGGGGAGAAGTCTGGGGTTTTGCCTTGCTGATCCATGTTGGAGCATGTTGGGAATGAAGACAGCTGTTTGAGGATTCCCAGAATTTCCGTGGAAACGAGATGGATCAAATTTTGTTGGGGTGGGGCGGGGGGGAATGGGGGCAAAGCAGCCCAGCAGGGCTCTGACTCGGCTGTTCCTCTTTGTGGTTGTGCTGTGGAGTGGAAATGGTGCCCAGTCCTGGTGTTCTGTGTGGCCACGTTGCTGTAGGTTCAAGTGGAAGGTGCTGAGAGCTGTGATGGCAAATGATCTGTAGTTTTCCAGCCCTGATCATTCCTTAAGCCTTACTGCCCACCTGGGGAAGCCCCAAAACCCCCTGGGCTTCTCCCAGGAGCTGCAGAGCCCGTGGATCCCGGAGAAAGCTGCAGACAAATGCTGTCCTGGGATGTGGTTCACTGCAAAACCAGAAAATACCCCTCAAAAACCTGCAAATGAGCCAGCAGAGCCTTTTGTGATGCTCCTCATTCTGGGGAGGAAACGGGGTCTGAGGAACTGTGAGGCCTTAAGGGGTCCCCTGTTTTAACTGGATGCTGCCCTTAGTTTTAGGATTAACACGAAAGGATCCAACCCCCAGCCCTGAAATGGGGCGAACTGGTTCAGTCCAATCCCTTTTTTGCTGTTGTTACACGGAATTAAATCAGCTTTTCTAATGGTTTGCAACTCTTCCCGACCCACCCAACTTCTCCCAAAGGAAGGAGCCAAAGCTCTGACCGGGCTGGTTGCTGCTTGTGGAGGACAAGCATTTCATTGCCCAGGGTGATGCTTCGTTTTTGAAGTGTTAAAAGCTCTGTTCACTCGTGCAAAGGTAAAGATGAACTCAGAATTCAAACTCGGTTCTGTGTGTTCCCAGCACTTTGTTTCATCCGAGAAAAGAAGACAAAAAAAAAAAAAAATCCCATTCCCATTCTGGTTATTTCCCACCAAAAACAAACAAACAAAAGACATTTTTGACCATAATAAGCTTTTAACTGATGCAACAGTGCTCTTAGGGCAGTATTACAAAATAGCTGGTAAGTGCTTCTTTCTGTATTTAAATATTGTGGAAAAAATAAGTTATAACTGTTATAAAGCAGGACATTCATTACTTTTTTGGTTTTTTTTTTTAATTGTTGAAGTCACTTTGTATGTTTGGTTAATGTTTCTGCAGTATTTATTAAAATACCGTTCGGTTTTTTTTTTCCTTTGAATTAAAAAACAACAAAAAAAGGAATTTTCTTGTAGTGGAAATCATTACTAATTGTGTGGGGCATCATTGCACTGAGCTCCAGGCCAGGAATGGCTGGGATTTAAACAGGAATCTTTCTCTTGAACAGCCCCTTTTGGGCATTAAAGTTCCCACTTTGCTGGGGGTTCCTTCTCTGAGTTGTTTCCCAAAAATGCTGGAGGCGGAGGAGCAAAGCAAACGAGTGGGGGTTGCTTTGCTTTGCCTCTCAAGCTGAGTTTTCACATTTTCAAATTCAGCTTTCAGGTTGTTCTTTGCCAGAAACGCAGCAAAAAACTCCTTCCCAGCCGAGGGATGTTCCCGTTGCTGTCAGCACTGGGAGATCCCTGGAATTCCTGGAATTGTCCTGCCCTGTGTGAGGCTCCTGTGGCACACAGAACCTGCAGCTCGTCCTCCCCTCCCAAGGTCTTCTCCTGGTGTCAGTCCAGGCAGGAAAGCTTGGAATTGTCTCCCTGTGCCACTCTCCATCTCAGAATTCCCAGCAGTTGTTCCTTGGCACTGCCCTGATGCTTCTTTGCTGCTCCTGATGACCCAGCAGCTCTTTGGGGGCTGTAATTAATGAGTGAGGGGTTAATTAATTAATTATACTCCTGCCCCAACCCTCCCTGTCGTTGCCACCTTTGGTTTGAGCTTTGGTGTCTCCATCTGTGCCAGGCTGAGGAGCTGCTGGATTTAAACCCAGCTCGTGGGTCACTGATCCAGGATCGAGTGAGCAGGAGCAGATCCACTCATTCCTCCTTGGAATCTCTTTCCATAAAGGATATTTCCCAATCCATGGTTCCTCTTGGAGGGGTTTTGGCACCTTTACCAGAGCTGCAAATGCTGGAGGAGCAGTTGGGCCGCTCTTCCTTCCTCCTGATGGTGCTTTTGTCTTCATCCCAACCCCTGGGATCCCACACCAAGTTCCTGCTGCTTTTCCTGGGATTTCACCCCAGCTTAGCAGGGCAGGAAATCCCACCCGAGCTGCAAGGCTCCTCCTGGGCTCTGTGGATGCTCTGCTCCCTCTGAGCTGCTGTTCCCAGGCTCCTGCTGACACTGAGGAATAGGAATGGTCCCTTCCTGCTGCCTCCGGTTTTGCTTTTGAGATCCCCCAAATTTTGTAGGAATTTTTGACCCTTCTGATGTTTCCTGGTGCTCCTGGGTCACTCCCAAGGGTGGTGTGGTCACAGCTCAAATGGGATGGATCAGGAAGGTGCTGTTAAAGGGCTCTTAAACCAACTCCAGAAAGGAGATAAAACCAGACTTAACAGTCCAGGGTTGGGCTGTTGGATGGATATTTTGGGGTTTTTCTACCCAGATTGGCGGTGGCTTAAAGCTCTGTGGTTATTTTGGGACTCAGTGGTGGATTTTGGTGGATTTGGGGTCAGGTGCTGGCATTTCTTTGCCTCATCCTCACGTGGTCTCGCCTAAGGGAGGGATTATTCACTGAAAATCAAGTGATTATTAATTCTCAGCTCATTGGGTTTCTTCCTACCAAACTCCTTTCTTAAAACAAAAGATTAATAACCTTTTTTTCCACGGATTCTCCAACTCATCCCACTCTCGTGCCAGCCTTCCTGGAAAAGCTACGGAGAGGCTGAAGCTGCAGCAGTGGCTGCTGCCAATTTAAAAGCTCAAACTGAATATTTTTAGTATTTTTTGTTTATATTTTCCTGCAGTCCCTTCAGTTCCTTCATCTTCCCAGCAGATCCTCAAGTGTCCAAAACGACCTTGGATCCTAATCCTCAGGATGTGGCACGAGAGCCCTGCAGGGATAAAGGAGGAATGTTCTGCCAAGTGGGGTTTTTTTTTATCCTCCCCTAAATGAGCTTGGAGGATGAGAAGGAAGCTGAGGAGGTGAGAAAAGATCTCGCCCAGTTTTCCAAAGGATCTGTGAAGAAGGAATTCCAAGTGGGGAAATGGGTTTTTAGCCCTCCACCCACCTCTCAGCAGCACCAAATCCTGCCAGCTCCAGCTCTTCCCTGGAACCCACCCCGTGGCACAAATCCTGGGAATTCTGCTCCTAAATCTCCTTCCCTCGCAATTTGGCTGTGGAGGTTGGCAGGGAATTCCCTGGTTTTTCACTTGTGGGAAGGGGATGAATCCTTCCAGGATGGCCTGGTCTCTGGAGGTGGCACCGGCACCGGGATCCCGTGGGAATGAGGGCGGGATGAGCAAAGCCCCCCTCAGGCAGCCTTGAACCCCACAGCAGGCAGAGATATCCCGCTTAAACCACATCCCTGGGGTTCTTTTCCTGAGAAACAGCCCCCTTGGAACCAGTTCTGGTGCCACTTTGGGGTGAAAATGGCCATTTTACTCATTTTATAGCAAAATATGCAATAATGGGGGTGAGGAGGTAGCAGTAGCCCCCTGTGAGGGGAATGAAGGGGATTTCAGTGTATTTGCAATGAAATAAGGGTGATAATCTTTAATATTCTTAAATATTAATAGGATTTTTAATTATAGTCAATTATATTGATTATGACTGTTTAAATATATTAAAATATTAGAATAATATTGAATATTATTGAGTATTTATGAGTAGGGGATCAAGTTCTGCCCTGTGGGCCTTGGGATGTGGCCTCAGCCAGGCTCACCTGGATTTTTTTAGGGAAAAACCCAAAGAAAAGCTTCACCCTCGACACGGGGAGCCTCGACTTGAGCAAAGACCTGAACTGAAGGAGCAGAGGGATAAACAAACACAAAGGTTGGAATTCCAGGGCAGCAAATGGTGCTGGTGGTCCTGGGGATGTCCTGGGGGGGCTGAGGATGCTGATTCGAGTGCTCTGCCATGAAAAATCAGCTGTGACACCCCCGGGGCACCTTCAGCTGCTGCTCAGGGAGCTGTGACAGTCCCTGGGTGACCTTGGAGCTGAGGACAAGGTGACAGCAACCGTGGAGGGATTGGGGAAGGAAAAGGGGATGGGGCTGCATGGGAACCTCGTCCCGTTTTCCCTACAAGCTCCACTCTGTGCCTCCGTGGCCTGATCCGGATCTGGGAATGTGTTCTTCCTTAGGAGCATGTCCCCGTTCCTTGGGAGCCTGTCCTACTCCTTGGGAGCATGTCCCCCTTCCTTGGGGTTGTGTCCCCCTTCCTCGGGAATTTGTCCCCTTCCATGGGACCATGTCCCACTCCTTGGGATCGTGTCCCCCTTCCTCGGGATTGTGTCCCCCTTCCTCGGAAATGTGTCCCACTCTTGGGGAATGTGTCCCCCTTCCTTGGGATCATGTCCCCCTTCCTCGGGAGCATGTCCCACTCCTTGGGAGTGTGTTCCCTTCCTCGGGAATGTGTCCCCTTCTTTGGGAGTGTGTCCCCTTCCTTGGGAGCATGTCCCACTCCTCGGGATCGTGTCCCCCTTCCTNATGTGTCCCCCTTCCTTGGGAATGTGTCCCCTTCCAATGTGTCCCCCTTCCTCGGGATCGTGTCCTCCTTGTCAGAAGCGTGTCCCCCTTCCTCGGGAATGTATCCCCTCCTCGGGATGGTGTCCCCCTTGTCGGGAATGTGTCCCCTCCTCGGGAATGCGCTGATGGCACCGAGCTGCCCGATTTCCCAGCGAACACAAGCAGATTGTGGGGCTGCAGGGCATTTTCTGCCCCCAAACCCGGGACCTCCCAAGTCCGAGGGAGTTGGAGGTGGCGGTGCCGAGTTTCGGGTTACTCCGGGCAGAGCCATGAACCTTCTCCTGGCTGGAAGAGCTGCGGCCTGGATTCAGGACTCGCCTTAAAGCAGACGTGACTCATTCCTTGTCTGGCGTGTGGGGGAATCTCCTCCCCGTGCTGCTGCCAGCTGCGAGTGTGGCACTGCCCTTCGCCCTGCCCTGCCCTGCCAGCTGCTCCTGGCTGCCACGGCCGTGTGGCTTGGCTGGGCTTCGTCTGCTCAGGGGGTGTTTGGTGCTCTCTGTCCTGATCAGGATGAATTTTGGTGCTCTTTGTCCTTCTCAGGAGGTGTTTGGTGCTCTTTGCCCTTCTCAGGATGAGTTTTGGTGCTCTCTGTCCTGATCAGGAGGAGTTTGGTGCTCTTCATCCTGCTCAGGAGATGTTTGGTGCTCTCTGTCCCTCTCAGGAGGAGTTTGGTGCCCTCTGTCCTGATCAGGAGGAGTTTAGTGCTCTTTGTGCTTCTCAGGAGGTGTTCAGTGCCCTCTGTCCTGCTCATTTTCCATGGTCCACAGCAGGAGCTGGCTGGCTGGCTGGATGGCTCTGCCTTTTCCTGCCCAGAGAAGCTGAGGCTGCCCCTGGATCCCTGGCAGTGTCCAAGGCCGGGTTAGAGCACCCTGGGATATTGGAAGGTGTCCCTGCCCACGGCAGAAAGTGGAACTGGATGAGCTTTAAGATTCCAAGCCATCCCATGACTCCAAAATGTCCTTTCTCCACCTCCATTTTCGTCGTTTTGCCCTTCCCTGATAAACCTGGGATCATGCCCCCGTGCGACCACACCGGGCTGAGCTTCTGCAGCTGAACCTGGGGCGACACCACCGCTCTGCCCCTTCCCTGTGCATTCCCACCCGGAGCTGGGGCACATCCCATCTCCAGGATCCTTCTCTCCGGAGCTGCCAGAGGCAATTCCATCCCAAATCACCGATGGCTTTTGTCGCCTCGCTCCCTTTGTCCCTTCCTCGTGCGCTCCCACTGTGACCCCAACAGCCCCGAGCCGGCTGCTCCGGTCCTTCCCTGCCTGACCCGGGCACGGCTTGGGCAAACACCCATCGGAGAGGACACCAGAGGGAATTTTGGAGGTTTTGGGATGCTGCGGCTGCGGTTTGGTGGCTGTTTTGGTGCCTCGGGCGGGGTGAGGAGGGCAGAGATGCGTTTGGAGTGTGCGATTTGTGTGTCCCTGCGCTCGCTGGCGCTGCAAGGGCTGGGAGGGGGCTCTGGGGGCGCTGCCAGAGGAGCCCAGGAGGCTCAGCTGGTGTCAGCAGCATTCATGTGCAAAGCAGGGAGCCGGGGCAGCGCATTAGCTCCGAGCTGGAATCGCTCTCGCAGGCGAGCCCAGACTTCTCAGCGACGCCGCACACTCCAAGCTCGGTTATTCGTTCCAAATGCTGCCGGAGCATCTGCTCTCAACTAGCCCGAAATCGTGTTTAATAACAAGAAAACCTACTCCGGCCAAGTCCCCGTGGGGAGGGCTTTAGGCCGAACAAAAGGCCCCGCTAGGCCTGATTTCCATAACAGATGCGGCAGGCGATGCATGACAGCCCGGCCCGGGGAGCGCCTTTATTCCCCGCATCTCCATCTGCAAGCGCCGGCCCTTTCAGCGCATTAATTACTCTGCCGAGGCTTTGTGCGGCTCGGGAGGAAGGGTTTGCGTTTCATGCTACAGTGCCCGTGGTAATGGCTTGGGTTGGGGGCGCTTTTTCTTCCTTTTTTTTTTGCATTTTCCTCTTCTAATTTGAGTGCTGAAAGCGCCTTCTCCCTGCGCTCCTCCATCTCCCCGCGCATGGCCCGGCCGGGATAACACCAGCGGCTCCCTGCGGGGCCAAACTTCTCCTCACGGGCAGCGCTGGCACCGGGCACCCCCAGGAACCAGCAGGAATCTGCTCCCGGCCAGCCCGGGGGTGCTGCTCAGCCAGGCACCCTCGGGATGCTGCTTCTGGTCCACCCTCAAAATCCCCCTCGGCTCCCAGAGTTTTCAACCAGGGCAAAGTCTGTCCTTGGAGCAGCCTGGGATGGTGGGAGGTGTCTCTGTCCGTGGAACTGGATGAGTTTTAAGGTCCCTTCCAACCCAGACTTCAAATTCATTTTCTTTCTTTCTTTCTT
>VZRS01014599.1:0-31185 GCA_013398055.1 Ifrita kowaldi | reverse complement strand
CTCCTCTCCCGTGTCACCCCCGTCCTCCTCCCGGCTCTGGGCAGGACGGGGCTCACGGATCCCCAGTGTCAGCTGCTGCAGCTCCACCACAGTCCCTGGAAGCAGCAGCTCCTGCTCAGAATTCCTTGCTCGGATAAACCTTCATAACGCTGCTGGCAGTCGGAGCCAGCCCTGCCTCGAGCTGACGGGCCACAGCCATGCGGTTTGGCATTGCTCGAGGAAATACTTTTCCAGCTCCAGGAGTGTTTGGACAAAGCTCTTGGGCACGTGGTGGGATTGTTGGGGGTGTCCTGTGTAGGGCTGTCCTGGGCAGACTTGACCCCAGGTGTCAGTTGGGCTTGATGACCTTGTGTGTCCCTTCTCACTGAGGACATTCCGTGATTCTCCGTGCTTGACCCAAATGCAGAGCTCGAGGAGAAGAATCCTGCTCTTGTATCAGATAATGAGAGTTTTGGCCTCCGTTGGGCCTTTCACCCAGCGTCATAAAATTTCACAAGAATTACATTTGTGCAGCTATTTTTACTGGCCTTTTAAAGCCAATTTTCATTTCTGTTGGTAGGAATTAGTCCTGACACTTTCTGGTCAGTGTGACCTTGCTTCCCAGTGAAGTGCTGATTTTGTTCCACTGTCAAATTAATTACAAATAGGAGATAGTTCATAGGGATTAATTAGGGCATGGATGTACCGTATGGATTCTGGAGCAACAGTTGGTACCACCAGGTTCTGCTTTTTCATTGGGTGTTCGGTTGGTATTTGGAAATGAGAGGGAGAACAAAACCCTTCTATCTGACAGACCGTTGATTGTTGTTATTATTTCCATGTCTCCTGCCTGCTCTAAGTCAAGGATAATTGGTTAAGAAAAACCCCAAACTGTCCCTTCCTGTTAGAAATCTGTGTCCCGGGGATGTTCAATGAAGCAGCTGTCAGTGCAGTTATCAAACCCTCCGTTCTTCAGGTCATTTAAGGGAGAAAGTTGTTGTTTTCTGTCAAGACGCGTGTTTAGGAAAATGCAAGGTCCCCTTCTCTGTATTTTCCTTACTTTCCAAGTCCGTTCCAAAGTTCTGCTTGTGCTTTCCTGAGGGAACACGTCAGCTCGGCGCTGGGGTGTGGGATAGGTAAGGATTTTTAAAAGGGAATTTGAGCCTCACTGCACCGTTTGACTCCGAGGGAAAGTCCTGGATTTCCAGCAGCGCTCCCATTAACTCCGGCGCTCCCGCAGCGCTGGGCAGCAGCAGCAGCAGCAGCAGGGACGGTGCTCTGTGGTCACTGGTGGCTCGGCGGGGGGGGCTGAGCTGTCACACATTTCGGTGTCTGGCGAATGCGCGACTTTGGGCAGCGCCGAGAGCTCCAGCGAGGGGCTGGTCCTCAGTGACACCGAGGTGCAGCAGTGGAGTGCTGGGCTCTCCCTGTGCCAGCCGGGGCTGGCCGGGGTCTGACCATGTCTGCGGGCACAGAGGCGGCCAGGTAAGAGCTGAGGGGCTGGGGCTGGGGCTGGGCTGAGCGTGGGGTCTGCCCTGCGAGCCTTTCTCTGGCTCCTTCCATGAGAACGAACCCTTTGCAGGATATTTCTCCAGAATCAGGAACTTGTCTGACATTTCCAAATTGAAATGCCAGCGCATGGGGCAAACCAGAACCAGGAGGGGGGTCCCTGTGGAGATTTCACATCACATGAAACTTGTTTTACACGAGCATCTCTGTTTTTTGAACTGTCTTGAAAACACAACCAGCTGCTCCTTGGGTTTGTCACCCAGCACCTCTTGTCCTTTTGAAATGGGTGTATCAAGTTTTAGATCAGTTTGAGTGAAGAAAAGTTATTAAAAACATTTTACTGACAGGCTGTTCCCTTACTAAAGGGTCTGACTGCCTTTAGTGCTTTTACACTGGAGTTGTAAGTTTGTCCTACCACTGATGGAGGGGTCTATTGAGTTACTGCTTATAGAAGACATTTTCATTTCCATTTTCTTAATTGATACAACAGTATTACAATTTTTGGGTTTTTTAAAGCAACTCAGAGGTCTTAATGCAGGGTTCTAAACAAGGAATTGTCACGAAATACTTGTTTTTAGGTGTGTTCCATCCTTAGCCCTTTAGGGACTGTTTTTGCCCCTCATTTCAACACAAATACCCAACTCATCCCAGATAACGTGCAAGTGATGCAAATACCAGTAAATAACTGGAAAATTTGGGTCAAGGACTGAGAGCACAGGGCTTGCTTTGAACACAGCAGAGAGGAGCCCCAAGAGGGTTGGGAATGTGTGGGAGGTGAGGAATTCCAGGGGTCCCAGCCCTCGGTAGGGGGAAAGTTAAAACCCAGATGCTGGGCAAGTTTAGACCAATTTTAAGAATTTAGCAAAGATTTTGATACATCCTGAAGAGTTTTAATTGTAGGCACAGTTTTTCTAAATGATTCTGTGGTTCTAAAGGTAATTGGTGTGGAAATTATATTGCTTAGGTGAAACTATCTTAAAAAAAGTCTTTTCTGGGTTTGGATGGTTCTAGAGTTTACAAGAACAAAATTCTTATAAGCTGTGAAATCTAATCACCGATGGAGAGTTTGTGACACAAACACGTGTTTTAACACGTAGATTTGTTGATTTAGTAATTTGCTGACTTCCAGCAACTTCTGTGAGTCAAAAAAAATCCCCAAACTTTCCTCATCCACCACTTTGCCAAGGAAAGGATGAGGTCCAGTGCCTGAGGTTGTACCTAGGTGTGATCCAGCCACTTAAGACCAACAGAGCAGCGTAGAAACACCCAGTTAGGAGCTGGATGATCCTCAAGGTGCCTTCCTTGGGTGCTTTATGGATTGGGTCACTGAAAATCCAGTGCCTTGGTGCTTCTCTGGGTAGTTGGAGCCGGGGAATCCGGAGCCACAAGGGCTCGGCAGTGCCGCTGATGCCTCGTTTTTCACACAGCTGCAAATCTGGCGAACAAATACTTCTTATGGAGTGGTGAGCTTTCCATGGAGAGCTGCTGGAACACCACAGAGTGTGTGAGCCCAGGCAGACCCTGCTCACTGGGGCGAATTTTGGTCATTTGTGGTCACTGGCACCTGCAAGGAGCCGCTGGCTGAGGGAAGAAGTGATGGATTCAGGAGTTGGACTTGGATGATCCTTGTGGGTCTTTTCCAACTCTGGATATTCTGTGATCTCAGAAATTGGGCTGCAGCCTCACCATCAGCATGGAGCTGGGGAGAGGGGGCTGATCTTGTGGCTCTTCCCTTACACCACTTCAGATTTTCACACCTGTTTTAAACATGGGCATCACAAGGAGCGTTACCTTGTACCTCTTTCATGCCTCACCCTTCCTGCTCGGACAGGATTCCCTGAAGCCCTGCAGGAACTCGGCCAAGGGTAGCGATCATTAAACACTTGGAGTGAAACCCTCGTGGATAATGGACCCCTTTGTTGTCAGTGCCGGGGGATGGGCGCTGCTGCCTCATTAGGGGGAAGGTGATCCTTTACTCCCACCCTGCTTCCAGCCTTTGTGTTCTGTGCTGCCACTCCACGGAGTTGACTTGTGCTCCAGATTTACGTATTTTTAATCTGCTTAATAGGAAGCAAATGATTGCCGTGAAAAAAGTTCCATTAATATTCCCTGGTTTTTATGGTGACTCTACTTTATCCCTGCTGAGCTGTGCAGGGAAGCACATTCCTGCCCAGCAGGTAAGGGAGACTCCCTGAGTTACAGATGGTCCCTGGACCCCGCTGCCAGCCCCTCACGGGTGGCTGCACGGGCAGCTCGGTGTGCCCTGCTTCGGAAGGGAGTGAAGGTTTTATTGCAGGAGCCCCTGGCATTATCAGTGTTTCCAGCTGGTCTCGGCACTTCCCGCGAGCAGCAGGAGTGCAATTCCACTGTCCCGAGCTTGTGCCATGGAATAACAGGCTTGTGCTTTTTTGTTGACTCAAGTTATGGTTAATAATGGTCAAATTGTATTCAATCACATTTCACTTGCTGCGTTCAGTGTTGCTCAATACCTAAATTCTGCTTCTGAAAAAGCCCATATTTTTAAAATGTCAAAATCACCAAATTTCCCGTTCACTGCCCATTCTTGGTCTTGGTTTTGGGAGGCTCGTTGCTTTCCGTTAAAAGCTACAAAAAGGAATTTATCTCCAAAAATGCTCCTTGGAGGGGAAAGGGCAATGTTAACATTTCCTTTTCTGACCTCCTCATACCATAAATATGAATTGCTGTCGCTGCTTGGGTAGTGACGCACAGTTCTCCCCAAATTCAGGACTGTCTGGAAGATCTGGTTGGGATTTTTAAAAACTTGGTTTTGTTTTGGTGTAAAATGAAGATTTAAGGGGAAAGTTCCTGGATGTGGTGTGGGATAATTTACTTACGCAATGTGTGGCTGGGCAGTTATGATCTTACTGGTGATTTCTGGTGAAGGAAATACTGAGAATGGCAAATATTGGAGCAAAAAGAAATCCCTTTTCCTTCTGCAAACATAGAGAACTTGGTTTCATACCTCAGTACTGGCCAATAATTCCTCAATGATTCCGTTTCAAGGAAGGAGGTGATTCCGTTTCAAAACAGAACCCAGGGCTTTAAGCAATAACACAAGTTACAAGGTTTTCTGGCTATAAATAAAAATCTATATTTGGAAAAAACAAATAGTGTATTTATGGACAAAACTGTATTAAAGGAAATGTGATGGAAAAATTGAGTCAGATGAGCTGATGTATGAGGCATTTCCCTCTGGAGTCACTGGGCTGAAAAATGTTTTATATGCCTAAACTTGAACAGATGCTTCAGCACACACACAGACACACACACACACACACACACACACAGAGTCCTCCCCCAGTTCATATTAGCAGTTCTGCTCATACCACTGTGATTAATTCCCAGACCAGCCTGGTTTAGGCTCTTTTCCGGGGGCTCGGGGTTATTTCCAGATCATCCAGGTACTTAAGCCGTGCCTAGCTGTAAATAAGCGAGCAGCCCGGATTATTAGCGGGATTTGTTTCAAGCTTTGCATTAGGCATGTGCTTAAATGACTCACTGAGCTGGGATTTACATTTTTACATGGGAATGAAGGATTTCTCCCTATTACCTTGCCTAGATGGAAATCGGTGGAGTCAGCCAGCTTTTTTGCCTAAACAAGTTCATGAAACCAGCTTTGGGCTCTTGCAGTTATTAGTTCCAGCTTTTTAGTTACAAATTTGTCAGAAAACGAGTCTGAGTGTGCGTGCCTGACCTCGACTGAGATACTGGTGAAGGAGGGAGGGAGGCATCCATATGGATGACCAGCAGATTGTGCCTCCCGTCCTTCCCAGTCCGAATGTCACAGTCAGTGGCACTGGAGGAGGCTGACAACTGCACTTGATTATTTTCCATTGAGTCCCCATCCCACTCAGGGTTAATCTGCTCTCCTGGGGTGCAGTGTTTGCTGGTAGGTGGCTGTGCACAGCATTCCCTCTCTTCTAAACACCCCCAAAGCCCCAAAGTGTTCCTGAAAAGTGCCACGTCTTGGGGATGCTTCTTTCCACTTTGCTCCTCTGATGAAGGAATGTAGAAAAATGACTTCTGGGTCTAAACATGGGTCTGGCTGTGGTGTGCCTCGGGAATGCAGCTCCTACAGGATGAGGGATGGTGCTGGTGGCAGCAGGGGATGGAACTCCTGCCCGTGGTGACATCCTGGCGTGAGTGGTGCAGCCCTGCCAGCCTTAGAACGAGCCATCGCCTGTGAAGTTCTGTATCTCTCTCATGCTTAAAATAGTCAAGAGCCTGGAAGGGTGATTGTATGTCTTGTGTGTGCCCATGTTCCCTTGAGGGGGAGTTTTGACTCCTTGTTAACTCCTGGAAGCCTGGCTCTGGTGTGGATTCAGGGACAGCGATGACACCCAGCGCTGCATAGTCCTGAGGTTAGAGATGTGTCTGTAGGCAGGCAAGGGGGTGGGTGTAGGCTCTGCACGTGGGGCTGGCCTTGGTGTCAGTACATTTTTAAATGGCATAAAATTAAAATAGTTTAAGTTCCTAATGTGTCTTGCAGGTGTGCTGCCCTGCATGCAGCATGTCCTCCTAAAAATCGAAAAATCTCCTGATTCTCGTGGTAAACATTGAAGTAGTTGAGAAATGACTGAATTTTCCTTGCAACAGATTCATTCGCAGGAGTTACTCAGCTGGTGCTCAGATATGTAGTTAAACTATTTTGAAATGAGAAGAATTTTCATAGTGGAAACTGTGATTCCTGAGATATTAAAAAAGCAAAATAAAATTGAAGTGTTTGGGAGGAAGCACACGACGATCTTCCACAGAGCCATATGGAAATTATCTTTATTCCTTGGTTCGTGTGAAGTCTTTGCTCCTTCTGGAGCTGACTTGGAGCCTCCTCCTCAGCGCCATCCCCAGCTTGGTTTGTATTCCTTGCCTGCTCTTGCTCTCTTTGCAATCTGTGACCAAACCGTATCGATCCGGGTGTCTGCAGAATCCGATTCCCTGGAGGGCTGTGCTGGAGAGCCGTGGACAGAAATAAATCATCGCTGCCCTTCAGGTGTTCTGATTGCCCAGGATCGTCTGGCACGTACAGAATTCCAGGGGGCTGGAACTGAGCAGTGATTAACAGCCCCACGTACCAGTTCTGTTCCCTTCGGCGTCTGCTGGTGCCTCTCTTCCAGCTGGTTCATGGAGGGGCTTTTTCCCCAACACCTCGGAGCCACTCACTCCTGGCTCCTTTGGAACAGCCACATGGATCAGATGGAATTTTGCCCGCTCCAGAGCCCTGTGTCTGACCTGTCCCACGTGAGGGCTGCAGCAGAGCATGGGAGAAGCTCTGGACTCTCAACATGCGACTGCTTTGTGCCAAAAGACTTACCCTTGCCTGAGGCACGGCTCTGGTTTTCAGTTCTTGAGGGGTTTTCCTTCTCCAGGCTACTCCAGGTGTCACAGCTCCCTGCCTGTTTCCCCCCTCAGCCTTCTTGCTTCTTTTCCCTGTCCTTCCCCCACCAGCCGGTCCATACCTCTTCTCCAAGCTCCTGTTCTCCTCTGGTCCCAGGATAGGAGCTGACCAGAGTGACCAGAGCCACGCACCGTGGGTGAGCCATGGGCTCTCTGGGGGACATGGCAGAGTGACCAGAGCCACAGTGCCGTGGATGTGTGTCACAGGCACATGGTGACACGGCAGCGTGTGCTGGGTGTGCTTGTCCTCTGACACTGGTGAAACGCTGTTTTGGGGCTGTGCTGAGCAGTGCCAGAGCGTTCACAGAGCAGCCTGACAGCCCCAAGACCTCCTGCTTGCTGAGGCCATCTCAGGGCATATCTATTTTTAGGTGAAATTGAGATTTATTTTTTTATTCAATGTATGCATCACTTTATCCGTGTGGAATTCCATCTGCCATTTTATTTCCAGGTTGCATAGACTCATATGGTCCCTGTGCTGCTCTTCATGGTTGCTTATCCACCTCCCCTTGAATATTTCCATCAGGGTCCTGGGTCACATCCAGGCAGTGTCCTGGTCTGGCACAGGTCCCAGCCTCTCCCTGTGACCCCTGCTCTGGCCTCCCTCCCTTGCAGGAAATGGCTGTTTACTCCTACTCCCTTGTCTCCCACCCAGCAGTCTCTCCATACAGGGACAGCCCCTTTTCCGGTGGCCTTTTGGGGTCCCTACAGGAAGCCTTAGATGGGAGAGACTCGCAGAGGTTAAAACCCAGGAGATTTGGAGCCCTCTGCGGGGCTGGAAGTGCCTTTGCAGAAGCCACACTGACTTTTCCCCTGGTTTATTGTATTTATGCAGATAATCAATGCCCTCTAATTCTTCTCTGTGTCAATCGTCCTGTGTGAATGTTGGGTTTGGAGAACTGCACTTTGCCAGGGTTTTCATCACAGCCCCTGTCCTGCAGAGCTGACGTGACACTTGCTTCCCTGTCCCAAGGCAATTTTAGGAATGGCTGTACCCAGGTCAGGGTCCATCTGCACGCTCCGTGAACCCCTCAGTGAGTCCATCCAGCCCTCCTTGCTATGACTCCTCAGTTTGGCTCTTTGCTCTGTAACCTCCCCCCAGCCCCTGCAGTGGGAACCAGTTCCCCAGTGAGTCCCGGGGAAAGGGGCTGGCCAAGAGCCTGGAGCTGTTCCTGGTGCTGTGAGTTGTGTGTGAAGGAGTCGCATCATTTTCCCTGGGTGGGTTTGGCATCTCTTTTAGTAACATTAGAGCTGAGCTCGTTCCTGCTGGTGGCTTTCTGCAGGGAGACTCTGTCAAGGTGCAGGTGGGAATCTGAAGTGGGAATGGTCTGAGGGCTGGAACAGCTCTGCACTGGCGACAGGCTGGGAGAGCTGGGGGTGTTCAGCTGGAGAAGAGAAGGCTCTGAGAAGACCTTACTGTGGCCTTTCAGCTTATAAAAGGGCTTAGAAGAAAAACGGGAACTTTTTACCAGGGCCTGTAGTGACAGGACAAGGGACAGCACTTTTAAACTGAGAGAAGGCAGGGTTAGATGGGACAGTAAAATTAAATATTTTACCGTGAGAGTGGGGAGGCCCTGGCACAGGGTGCCCAGAGCAGCTGTGGCTGCCCCTGGATCCCTGGCAGTGTCCAAGGCCAGGCTGGACGGGGCTTGCAGCACCCTGGGATAGGGGAAGGTGTCCCTGCCCATGGCAGGGGGGGAACAAGATGGGCTTTAAAGTCCCTTCCCCCCCAAGCCAGTCTGTGACTGTGTTTGGCAGAGTAGGTGCGATTGCCTTAATGAGACAATGCACCAAACAACCAGTGATTCCTTATCAGGAGTGATCTTATCTGCAGCTATTTCCCCTTTGTCACAGTGAACGAGGTGTGATGCAGCAGATGCTCAATTACCCTTTGCATTAAGACTGTTTTTGCAAGCAGAGCTGCTCAGCTCCGCGTTGGGAAGTGGCCCAGCCCTTGTGCATTCCCGGGTCATGCCAAGCAGAGGTGATCTGCTGGCTCCTGGTTGGAGCTTGGAGAGAACATCTACACAACAAGCATGGAGTTCACTCAGTGACTAACAAGATGTCACCACCCTCCTAAAATCTTGGAAATAAGAAGCCGGGGAAGCTTGCCACTGTCACCCTGACCCCAGTTGTGGCTGCAGTGTCTCAGTGGGTTTTCCTACCTCCAGCAGCCCCACAGCACAGTACATCCCATCCCCTGGGCCCCTTGGTGCTCCCCTGTCAAGTCTCATGCCTGGTTTAAGCAGGAAGGATGGGGAGGCTGATCTGCCTTCAATTTGCTGCTAATTGTCCCAGTCTGTGTCGATAATAAGTCTGATAAAATCCTTGGCCAGGAAAAGCAGTCAGGTGGAAAAACTGACCCGCCTGCCACTGTGTGCTTGGTGCAGTGTGCCTGTTACTGGGAAAAGAGCTTCTGGCCTCCTTTCATAAAATAGGAGTTATTTCCAGCTGTTCTCAGGGGGAAAAGCCCCAGTTGGTGTGTGTGCTTCCCAGCTGGAGTGATGGAGCATAGGGAGTTCATCAGTGCTTCAGGTCTCTTCCCAAGGGGGTCTCAAAGTATTCAAGTCTTTCAGAAAAGGACAGTTCTATGTTTCTTATTTCATTACAGGAATTTTTTTCAACAGATAAGTCACTTAGTGAATCTATGTGCATATTTATATTCTAAATTTTATCTTTGGCAAAATAAAGCTGTCAAGACTCCTGTTGAACTCAAGCTGGAGTAACATTTTAATGCCAGTATGGCAATCTGCTGCCTTACTCTGCTCCTTGTCTCAGAATAAACTGTGTGTAAAACTAACTTTATTGAAACAAAACTCTGTGGTTTAGTAGCACTTGGGAGAAGTTGAAGTAGCAGTAGGATGAGCGAGGTGCTGGCTTGTTGTGGACCTGTTTTCTAGCAAGGAGCTGTCCTTGGCTGTCCATCCCAACCCCATCCTCAGGGATTGTTGTGCCATCTGGCACAGCTGGTCCTGCTCAGCTTGGCGCTCTCCACCTGGGGAGATGCAGAGTTGGGTGAAGTCACAGGGGTCTGCAAGGCTCTCTGCTCCTCCGTGTCCCAGCACGGGAGCAGTCCAGGCCCAGTTTAGCAGAGCTGTTCTGAGTGCTGGGTGGCCTGGAAGCACCAGCACGGCGGGGTTTGCAGTGGTGAGGCTTTGGTTTGCAATGTCCTCCTCTGCCTCTGAACATCCTTCCCTCTCTGCAGAGCTGCTGTTGTAGAAAACATGACGTGGATTTGGCGGAGTTGTAGGCTGAGGCGGTGGCTCCTACCAGACCAGATGACAGAGCTGGGGAATAAAAGTCTTTTTTTTGAATGCGGGTCACAGAGAAGCAGCTGCCATGTTGCAGGATGGGTGACTGGGGACGTTGTGGCAGACTGCGTCGGGGTGCGTGGTATCTGTTTCATTTACAAGCTGTTCATGGTAGTGTTTGAGGCTTATCTATGAAGCAAACACTGTCATAGTTTCTCTTGACTGTCATAAGATGGTGGTGGGAGCATTAGGTGTTCATCCCCATCCGATTGCCTCCCGCTCAGCCAAGTGAGAGCCTTTGATTTTGATGTACAGGAGCCGACAGAATTGCTCTCTTTTGGCTTCTCTCTCCTTTCCCGAAATGGCCGTGAGAGTGATATTTGGGTCAGCTGCCTCCAGTGTGTCATTTTCTTTTGACACTCATCCCTCTGAGCGCAGAGGAGGAGCCCGGTGGGGGAATGCTGTGGAGCTGTTGGCTGCAGTGGAATCGGGTGTAGTTAAAGGGCTGTTGTGGTTATTTGAATCGCTAATCACACCAAGGCAGGGAAATCTCTCTGATGCCTGACTGGAACAGTATGGGAGTGAGGATGGCCTTCCCCAGACCTCGCTGCCAGAGAGCTGGAGGGATCCAGGTAAGCGCATGGATGCTCCAGCCTGCCCGGAGGCTGCTGCTCCCCAGCAGCTCCTGTCCCTCAGTGCTTCCTGGGGATGCAACACCCAGAGGTTCTGTGTGTTCTGTGTGTTCTTCCCTTTGGACCCTTGTGGGTCTGTCCGGGAAAACAGGATTGTTCCTTCTTGCCTTGCTGCAGCCCTCGGGGTCGTGGTCTGAGGTCTCAGGTGGGCCCAGGTGCTGCTGTTCCCTGGCTATCACAGGGGGGTTTGCATTGTCCGGGCTCTGCTCAGCCCTGCGTGTCCCTGGGTGCAGCCCAGAGTTTGCAGCAGGATGCTCTCCTGCCTTCTGTTTCTTTCCCTGTGCTGTTTCCAGGCTGAGTTTGCAGCAGGACGCTCTCCTGCCCTTTGTTTCCCTCTGCTGTTCCCAGACTGGCGAGTGTGTCCCGAAAGGGGCTGAATCCCTGGGATTCCTTGGCAGGTGTATGCAGGAACCCCAGCCCCCACCCACCACACTCTCACTTGAATTGCTGTTGGTCACTCAGGACCCACCTTTTGTCATTTTCCCCACTGCAATTTTTCCATCTTTACCCTTCCATTTGCCATATTTGTTAAAATAACTGCTGGGAGCACAGGTGCAGTAGGCAGCAGTACAATATTTTTAATATTTTAATAATGTATTGTGTTATACCAGTACTAGTAGCACTGTGTGGCAGTTGTCCTGCACTGGCAGGGGAAGGAGCTCAGGTCACAGTTTCACTTCCTTGTGTGGCTCAAGTCACTGCAACTTGTCCCCTCTCTGTGATGTTCATTCTTACAGGAAAAATTGCTTTGCTGCTGTTGCTGTTGTCCCAGACTGTTCTCCATGGTGCCCAGGGAATGGTGATGGGAAATTGAAACACAGAAAATTCCACGTAAAAGTAAGAAAAGCTTTTTTTTTTGTAAGCATGGTCAGGTGTAGGATCAGACTGCCCAATCTGACTTTTCAGTGCTTGTGGGGTCTCCATTCCTGGAGGTGTTTAATAGGATCAGGCTGCCCAGAGAGCTTGTGGTATCTCCAGCCTCAGAGGTATTTAAAACCTGGCTGGGCATGGACCTTCCAACCTGCTGTGGTTGACCCTGCTTTGCGATGTAAAATACGGTGGTTTAAACTACCAGTTACCAGAACACCACACGTTTCTGAGAGTGATGCATTTGGTACAAGGGAACTTAGGGGTTAAACACCTTCAGAAGTGACTGAAGTAAAGGGGTAGCTCTGTCACTTACTAAGGAGCTGTCACAGCCTCAGACCAGTTGGGTGTTGTTTGGGGATTTGGTCTCAGATTTTGTCAAGAGGTGACACATTGTGTGTCTGAGCCAGGGTTTGGTAGCCCTGAGCTGAGGAGCACGTGGTGCCTCATCAGATGGTGTTTGGGAATCTCTGGTGTTGGGGGATGAGTGCTGTCTGTGCGTGATCACCTCATGGAAAAGCCTGCAGGATCCCCGTGGTGTGGGAGCATGGGAATTGACAGCTCACACTCAGGAGTGTTCTGTGCACCTGAATCCACTGAGGCCACACTCACCCAGTCTGATGGTCACTTCAGCTGGTAGGAACAGACTTTATCAAGGATGCCCTCCAGATCTTTGCATTTTAAGGGTATCAGTCCCCAGCCCTGTTTGCAGAGAGCCTGGCCTGGCAACCCAACCTTAAGAGCTCAGGATTTGGTTAAACACTTGGTCTTGATCTCAGAACAGCAGTGTTGGGTGTTCTCTCTAGTATGGCTTGAGCTTCAGATTCAAATTCTTAAAAAAAAATGCAAAATTGTCCTTTACTGACCCTGTAATTCCTTGTTTTCAACGTCCAACTGAATTACACAGGGAAAGCTTTCCTGTGCTGTGCTGGCTCCTCTGCAGGGAGGAACAAGCGCAGCAGCACCAGGGCCAGGAGCAGGCAGGGCCTGGGGGGTGGTGCTGGACCTGCCAGTGCTGCAGGAGCCCCGTTCCTGCCAGAGCTGCTCAAACCATCCGGGCTCAGTGGGGTTAAACTCTGGTGGAGAAGAGCTGTGAGATGTGTGAGGCTGGAGGAGAGGGGAGAGGGAGAGCTCTGGTGGAGTAAACACTGGGTTGGTTCTGAGCTCCAGCAGCTCTTCCTTGCTGGATTATCCCTCCTCTGCCAGCAGCTTGTGAAGGGGGGGATTTGTTCCTGCCCCAAGCTGCAGTCCCAGCGCTGTGCTGGTGCCCCAGGGTTTGGTGTCGCTGTGACCGAGGCTGCCCCGGGGAGCCGGGCTCTCAGTGCAGGCTGAAGCAGCGCACGAGTCTCTGACCACTTTGTTTCCTCCTTGATCACATTTCACATCCCCACAGTGCTGGCATCACCTGGGGCTCCTTCTGCCTCCTGATACCTGGCGTCTGCAGGACAGGCGTGAGGAGCAGCCTCAGGCTGGTGTCAGGCTACAGGAAGTGCCAAACTGGGAGCTCACGCTCCCGGTCTCTGAGCTGGAACACCTCATTCCCGTCCTTCGGGAGGGATGCTGATTGCTGAGCGTGTGTGAAGGGATTCAGGCTGACACAGACCCCACAACGGGCCTCCGAAAGTCTCACGAGGTGACAGAGACTGTCCAGCCCAGCCTCCATTTTCCAGGGAGCCTGTTGTCACTGCAGGCTCCTGCTCTCAGATGAACTCGAGTCAGGCTCAGCTCGTCCTGTCCTCGTGCTGCTCCAACGGACCCCGCTCTCCACGCCGGGATCTGCGCGTTCCGGGGTGCCTGCCCTGGACACGCTGCTTCCTCTGGAGCAGCACGGTTGCTGTAGGTGCAGTAAAAGCTGGTTTGGGCCAGCACGAAACACGTCGTGATTTCATTTGAATTTTGTCACTGCGGGGGAGTGTTGCTAAAATTGTCACTTGGCTTCCCATGTTAGCAGTACCTAGAGGGCACGCCGAGGCGACCGGAGGTTCATGTCTTAGCTGCAAATTCCAGTTTATCTGTAAGCTGAATGCTCGGGTGGGTATATGTTGATTTTCAAAAAGATACGTACTTGACATCTTTATTTTTTTGACAGCGCAAGAATCTTATTATATCCCTACCTCTTACCCATATTTTCCTGTTCTATTTATATCCCACATGGGATCTGTGGTCTCATAATTCAGTGTGGGGGTTTTTTAGACTTGGGGGATTGGTCTGGGAATCAGCAGAGCCTCGTTACCGTGCCTGGGATTGGAAGGCACCATTCAGAAATGGTTTCCAAATTGACATTGACATTGTGGCTTTTTCCAAACCATTCTCTGCTGTTGCCACGTGAGCCCTGCCAGATGACAGAGTATTTATTTGAAAGAGCAGTGTGTGCTCTCCAAAAAGTCCCAGCCTTTTCCTTCCCAAGTATTCTGCAAGATTAAAAATAAAATTCAGTGTACTTTTCTTATTCCTTTTCATCTTCATTGCTGAAAATGGGAGTGAAGTTGGTGGTGATTGAACCCACTTCCTTCACAAAGGATGGAAGGGTGATAGCTGTGAGTTTTCTTATCCCAGGGATATCCCCACATCCTTGTGTCACTCAGGAGAATGGACCCTGGGATTGCTGCTCAGGGAATGCAGGTGGCATCAGCACAATTCTCACCAGGATTCAGGGTGTGTTGGCACCATTCCAGTGCTGGGTCTGGCCACAGCTCTCTCTTTTCTTGAGCAGTAAAGTCTTACTCGTTTTCCAGGTAAAAAAAAAAACAAAACCAAACAAAAACCTCTGCTTCCTCAAAAGTACTTGTAAATCATGTAATTTCTTACTTTTCAATGTAAATGAGATTTGAATGAATAATGCTAATTATTCATTCATCCTAATTCAAATCCTATTTTAATTAGCCTGTGGGCCCAGTTTCACTTTCATGCAGCATGAAACCTCTTTTGATTAACAACAGAATTGCCATGCAGCTCTTCTTTTTTCCCTGCTCAGCACGTCTTTTTAAACTGCTTAAAAACAAAACAAATAAATGATTAATAAATTAATCAAATTTCATTAGCGTGACCTGGGAAGACATAATTTAGGGAGGAAAAAAGTGTTGTGTAGATACATTCATCCTCCTTAACAACTGCCTCGAGGCTACAAAGCCTGCAGAGAAGCCTTGTCTGAGGAGGCGCTGGTGAACTATGGAAATTTAGGGACCCTCCACTCCCTGCCATCAAAGGGCAGGGACACTTCCACTGGACAAGCCCCATCCATCCAACCTGGCCTTGGACACTTCCAGGGATCCAGGGGCAGCCACAGCTGCCCACAGGACCTCCCCACCCTCCTGGTAAAATATCTCTGATGTCCCATCTCTCCCTGCCCGTTCATAGTTTAAAAGCATTGTCCCTTGTCCTGTCACTGCAGGCCTTGGTAAAATGTCCCCGTTTTTCTTACAGGCTCCATTTATACTGAAAGGTCACAAGATGGTCTCCCCAGGGCCTTTCCTTCTCCAGGCTGAGCAATCCCTGTTCTCCCAGCCTGTCTCCATAGCAGAGGTGCTCCAGCCCTTGGAGCATCTCTGTGGGCTCCCTCCAACAGGTCCACGTGTGTCCCATGCTGGGGGCTCCAGAGAATTCCCCCCTTGCCTGCTGCCCACGCTGCTTTGGATGCAGCCCAGGGAACAGTTGGATTTCTGGGCTCTTGCTGGGTCACGTCCTGTTCTTCATCCTCCAGGATCCCCAAGTCCTTCCCTGCAGGGTTGCTCTCCCTCCACCCACCCCCAGTCCGTGCTGCTGTTGGGGATTGCCCCAGGCCAGCTCCAGGACCTTCCAGCTGGCCTTGCTGAAGTTCACGAGGTTGCCATGGGCCCGCTGCTCCAGGCTGTCAGGATTCCTGGGAATGGCATCCCTTCCCTCCAGGGTATCGGCTGTGCCCCTCAGCGTGGTACCATCCTTGGACAGGGATGTGCCCAGCTGTGCCCAGCCCCACTTCTGTCATTGATGGAATGACTTGAAATGAGTCCTGGTGCCACAGAAACGCCACAGAGGGGCTTGGAATGTACAGGATCCACATGGATCATCCAGTCCAGCTCAGTGATCCTCACAGGCTGCCTGATGCTGGCCCAAACCAGCACTCCCTGCACCCCCATGCTCAGGTGCTTTGGGCTGTGGCTGCCAGTTTGTACTGGGCTGGAGCCAAGGGGATCCAGTCTGTACTGGCTGGGCCCAGTCTGTGCCGAGACAAGGCCAGGAGATGGTTCTGAAGGTGTTTGGGATTCCACAGCCTGGAATGAGGCTGCCTTAACACCCACCTGGTGCTCTCTGTCCTGCCCTGCAGGTGCTCTCCATCCTGGGGGAATGGGGACCCTGCTGGAGCTTCTTCCTTTCTCCTGCCCCACCGCTGTCCCTGCCACACCTCAGCTGTCCCATCCAAGGGCAGGATTTTGAGGATTTTACAGCAACTGCTGCTCCATGGGGCAGTTCTTCCCTCCCTGAGTGGTGGGAGGCCATTGCTGTAAGAGGAGAAAACTGAAAGGAGGTGAAATTTTAAATGTTTAAATGTTTAAATTCATAGCAAACCCCTCCATGGGCTGGGTAGAGGAGGGGGCACACCTGAGGGGCCATTCCCTGGCTGTATGTGAACAGCATCCCTGTTAACTCCAGAAATTCTTCACCTGAAGCTGATTTCTGTTTCCCATGTACCTGCTCTGAATTCCTCTTCATTCTCTCTGGGTGTCAGTGCCTGCAAAGCTTTGATTCAGGAGCCAGCCCGCTGTCAGAGTTAAGCCTCCTGATATTTCATCACGGATCCTGCCCGCTCCAAGGAGCCTCCTCCGCTGGAAGTGCTGAAACGAACTTATGACAAATACAAGGAATGAAAGTCTCTCTCAAATGCACTTTCTGGCATGACTTAAATTAGCTGAAATTGCTGACATTCTGCCTTTCTCAGATGCGTGTCAGTGTCCATAGACTTTTCTTTCAAACATTGGAAAATTATTGAGTTAAATGTTGCCAGAAACAAGAGATGCGGGTGTACGTTGGGTGAAGGTTACTGTGACGTGTCTGGGTGCTGCAGCACGTGCTGGAGAGGCAGAACGTGCCCCTCTAACCTTGGCTGATCCCACAGAACGGAAGGACAGCCCTGTAATTCCACTTGGAAGTTCTTGGGTTTGTACTGTGTTTAACTTGGAAAGGCTGAGCCTTTTTTAAGATTTAATGACTGGTCATTTTGCTTGAACCAAAACATTTCCTTAAAGAGCAGGAAGTTCTTTGCCTGCTTGTGGGTCCTCCCGTGTTTGTCCCAGCTGCTCTGCTCGGGACTGGGTCTAAAGGGACAAAGTGACACTTTCTTGGCCAAGGGAATCAGCTCTTGGGCAGCTTCAGAGCTGCACAGCCAGGACCCGCTAATTGGCAGGTCCTGGTTGTTAACCACAGGGTGGATAAATCCTCCTGTATCCCAGGGCTGTGGGAACCCCAGCACACGTCTGTATGTGGGTCTGGCACTCTGTGCATTGATAAAACTGGTGGAATTCAGGTTGGGAATCACAGGAATGATCCCTGTGTTGTTGTTGCTACCTGTCTGCAGGTAGAAAATGCACTGTGAAAAGCTGGCATGTACCTCGAAGAAATTTCTTAGATGGGAGGTAGCAGCTTGTCTAAAAGTAAAGATTCTCGTACTGAAACCTGCATTCATTTCAGACTTCCCTGTCCTTAACTGCTGAGGAATGTGACAGTATATGAAAATTTAAAGGCTGGTTCCTGCTGTTACTCCAAATTTACATTGGCAACAGTGTTTAATTAATTTCAAATTTACTTAGTGGTTTACTTTCAGTGAAAAGTGTGGCCCTGACATTTTCAGGGAATAAGAATTAACCCCTTCTTAAACTCCTTTGGGTTTTGTCTCTTTTTTAGTGGATGAATCACGACATGCCAGTGGGAACGTGCCTGTCCTGTCGGTGCCCAGGGTGATGAGATGGGCAGAGCAGTGTGGTGGGAGGGGGATATTGGGGCTCCTCCCCTCCGTTAACCTCCTGTTCCAGATGTGGGGTTCACCTGCCTTTGCTGCCCATTGGAGACTTCTCAGGCACATGCAGGACCCCCAGACTCACTGTACCCCTCATCTGGACTCCGAGTCCGAGGGGGAAATGCTGTGTGTGGGGGTATCGGAAGCGCTGGCTCATCCCACTGACACAGAATTCGGGTGGCAGAGCTGGACTTTGGGTGCCTTTCTGAAATGGGGGCTCAGAGCCCCTGCTGCAGGTGCTGGGACTGGAACCTCTGCTCTCTTTGCCTGTTAAACACGTGTTATTTCAGCCAGTGCTCTGTGGAACGATGGCAGCAGGGTTGTGTTGAAGAGCAGCTTGGGAGGATTGTGTGCACCTCTAACAGCTGCTGCCTATGGAGCACCTGTGATTTAAACATGTCCCTTTTCAGGGCTGAGTGCAGGTGGCAGCTGGCCTGTCCACCTGAGTGAAGGCTGGGCATTTTTGTCCTAATTGGTAATTTTGATGACACATCATGATCCTGACTCGTTGCTATTGGGATTCACTTTCATTTTCCTCCTATGTTTCCCAACTAAACCAATCGATCTCTCTAAATCACTCACTTTTAGGCATCTTCCCCGTCCCTCAGCTGGTTTTGAGCCTCCTGTATCCACTCTCTGATGTTGGAGCAACTGCTGAAGGATGCAGCCGCAGGCGCCCAGGGCTGTCTCGCTAACAAGGAGGTAAGATCACCCTCCTGGCTCCAGATTGCAGGTGACACAGCCAGGGGTCACATCCATCACCTGCACTGTATCAGCAGCTCTCCTCGAGACCCTGATCCTTCAGGAGCCTCCCTCCCTTCCCTGTTAACTGACCCCCACAGCAACCTCTGTTACAAAACCCTGCTCTGCTGCTCCTGAGCTGCACTGAGTGTGGTTCAGGCAGTAGGGCTGTTCCAGGGGCCTCAGCCTCCGCAGCAATCCCTGTTTTCCTGTACCACTGGTAGCTCTCATCTCCAGCTCTCAGCCTGCAAACTCGAGTCCCATGTGCCCCTTTTGTCAGCAGCCACTCCCCAGCCCATCTCAGGAAGATCCAGCCTGGCTGCCAGCAGTTTTCAGAACTGCTGTAATTATGGAACTGATCTTGGATCTAATGTGGGAATCATTTGTCAAGGCTTGTGTTACTTCTGATCCACTTCATATGGCCTTTTTTAGTACTCTCCTGTGCTATTTTTTTTCTCCCACTGTCATGAAGTGATAAATCAAATGTCCTGCACAGCCCATCCACACCATGTCCCTGCTCTTGGCTTTTCAGTGAAACGCTGAATTCCACCAGAGGGAGATTACATTGATATCCTTTAATTCTGCATTGCTTGCATCTCCTCACATTTCATTATTTTGCCTATAAACAACTCTGTAGTTACGTGGAAGAAGTTGAATAGTTCTAAGTACTAGTTTTCTTCCAGTCTTCTGGAATTTCTTCAGGTTAAGAATAAATCCCTTTTAAGATCAGAGTGCTGGAGATTTGTCCAGTTCTGGGTTCAGGATCTGTCACCAAATGTTGTTCTGATGTAATAATGTCTTGTAATAATCTTTAACAAACTGATATTTGACATCATCAAAGGTCTGAAAGATGCTTCATCCCCTGTTGCTCTAACAGTGTCCAATGGTTCTTCCCGTGTTTTATGGGTTTCACTCCCTGGGGCTCCAGGAGGGCCTGCAGTGTTGCTGGGTTTTGTTCAAAGTCTTTGAACTTGGAGTTTCCAAGGATGGAATTTTTACTGTTTGGATTGCAAATCTATCCTGGAGTCATGGAATGCTTTGGGGTGGAAGGGACCTTGCAGCCCATCCAGTGCCACCCCTGCCATGGGCAGGGACACCTTCCCCTATCCCAGGTTGCTCCAAGCCCCGTCCAGCCTGGCCTTGGGATCCAGGGGCAGCCACAGCTGCTCTGGGCAACCTGGAACCTGCAGCCATTGGAATTTGGCAGAGTTGCCTCTGGCAACGAGGACACTGTGCCAGGCCCGCTCGGGAGCACGGCCAGGCCCGGCAGTTCCGGCGCTCACTCGGCTCCTGCCAGCGCTCCCCTCACCCACCCACCACTCACTTCTGTGGAGTAGCTCTTAGAAGAGTTTTGACAGGTAACTCTTTCTAATCAGGTTTTTACTACAAAATCCACACTGAAATCTTTTCTGAACCTGGCAGGAAGGTTTTCCCAGCCTCCCAGAGGGACTGAACCCAAATCCATCCACAGGATAGTTTGAGCGTAGCTAGAAGTTCCTTGGCCCAGCCCTGTCCCTAGGCTGGCCCTGCAGGGTGACACTGCTCAGGCCACCAGGTTGTCCTGCCTTTGCATCACAGGTGGTTTGGGCCACCCCTTCCTGAATTAGGAGAGCTGGAACTGCCCTTGGAGATCACAGTGTCTCTGTGGATTGTGGCTGAGACCATGATCACCAGCCCCAGCTGTAACAAGTTAAAATAAATCCCCTTGTCAGTGGTGGAACATGGCCAACAGCACCCAAAAGTCTCATGGGTACTTGTCTTCCCATCCACTGTGTCTTGAAGTCTTCAGCCTCCACTCTAAATGTTTTTATCAGCCTGTGACATCCAGAGCAGCTGTGTCTCTCTCTCGGGCTGGGGAGTAGCTTTGGGAGCGCATTTTTTAATGAAATGACACTGAACTGCTGCTTTTTCTTGCAGCAGATTCCTCAAAAGCCTGCGGAGGAGACGTAGGATCTTCAAGCAAATTCTGGCAGCTGGATCCCGATAGCAGGTGATGGTCACAAACATGGATGGGTGTTGGGTGTAAAAGTCTGGAGTTTTTGGACTCTCTTGGTTGAGTTTGCACTGTTTGGGCTCGAGCTGATAAACTCATAAATATTTGGGGATTCTGTTTGTTTTTTAGATAAACTCATTTGACCACCATGAGTTGGAGTTTTCTGACCCGCCTGTTAGAGGAGATCCAGAACCACTCAACCTTTGTTGGCAAAATCTGGCTGACAGTGTTGATTGTGTTTCGGATTGTCCTAATTGCTGTGGGAGGAGAATCCATTTATTATGACGAACAAAGCAAGTTTGTGTGCAACACGGAGCAGCCTGGCTGCGAGAATGTCTGCTACGACTCCTTCGCCCCTCTCTCGCACGTCAGGTTCTGGGTGTTCCAGATCATTCTCGTGGCCACTCCGTCAGTGCTGTATTTAGGCTACGCCATCCATAAAATCGCCCGGATGGTGGAGCACAGCGAAGCCAGCAGGAGAGCCAGGAGGAGGAGCTTGCCCATCCGCTGGAAGCAGCACCGGGGCTTGGAGGAAGCTGAGGGTGACCACGAGGAGGACCCGATGATGTACCCGGAGATAGAGGTGGAGAGCGTCCGCGAGAGTAAAGAGAAGCAGAGCCCTGCCAAAGCCAAGCACGACGGGCGGCGGCAGATCCGGGAGGACGGGCTCATGAGGATTTACGTCCTGCAGCTCCTGGCCAGGGCCCTGTTTGAAGTTGGCTTCCTGGTGGGGCAGTATTTCCTGTACGGCTTCCAGGTGAGCCCCGTGTTCGTGTGCAGCAGGAAGCCCTGCCCGCACAACGTCGATTGTTTCATTTCCAGGCCAACTGAAAAGACCATTTTCCTGCTGATAATGTACGGGGTGAGCTGCATGTGTCTGCTCCTGAATGTCTGGGAGATGCTCCACTTGGGGTTTGGCACCATCCGGGACACGTTGAATGCCAAGAAGAAGGAGCTGGTTGACTCTGGGACCTTTAACTACCCCTTTACCTGGAACACCCCGTCAGCTCCCCCGGGCTACAACATCGCGCTGAAGCCGGAGCAGATGCAGTGCACGGAGCTGTCCAACGCCAAGATGGCCTACAAGCAGAACAAAGCCAACATAGCTCAGGAACAGCAGTACGGCAGCAACGAAGGGAACATTCCCGCCGACCTGGAGATCCTGCAGAGGGAAATCAAAGTGGCTCAGGACCGCCTGGACCTCGCCATCCAGGCGTACAACAACCAAAACAACCCCAGCAGTTCCAGAGGGAAGAAATCCAAAGCGGGCTCGAACAAAAGCAGTGCCAGTAGCAAGTCAGGAGATGGGAAGAACTCGGTCTGGATTTAACGTTGGCTCGGTTGATATGTTGTGGTTTTTTGTCCTAGTTTATCATAACCAGCAGTCCCGTGAATAATGGCTTCCATTAAGGGAATATTTGACTCTGCTTATTTTCAGGGATACCGTTGGCTCGTGATTCAGCCCCTGGGAAGGGTTTATACACTGACTCTAGGACTATAGAACTTTATTCTTTTGTCTTCCAAGTCAGGAGACAAATAGGTATATTTAATTCATTCTCATTGAACGGTTTATGCTGTATGTACAGTATTATAGTACATTTATTATGCACAATTTTTTTTGTATTTGTACACTGGATCTGATGTTACACTTTTTATATCAACAAGGACAAAGCAATGGGTAGCCATTAGCACTTTGTTAATTTTATTATTGTTGTCTGCAGTTATGTCATTGTTCTTCCTTGTTTTCCAAGTAAAACTTTTTATAAAACTTTTCTACGCTGCGTTTCCAAAGTGCCTTGAACGTGCAGAAGTGGAGTCTCCGCTCTCTGGGCAGCTCATGGGTGCAAATCATGAGCGGGGAAAGATTTGGGAAACCTCTGTTAATGGTGCTCCTGACTCTGTCCTTTACTAAATTAATGTGCTGCTTGCAAACTGGAAGTGTCACCCCATAAGCTCCTGTGTCCTACAGGCTCTTTCCTCTATGGAAAATGACTTACAGGAAAAATGTGTGTGTGTGTGTGTTGGGAGCAGGAGTGCCAGCTGTGGGGCAGAGAGGGCTCAGGGCTCCCCGCACACCTTGTGCAACAAACAGGAGGCAGGAGATACCTCAAACTCCTGCAAAACACCAGGAAAAAACAAAATGGAAATGAGTGGATTGGGTAACTCTGGGTGTTTCTGTGATAGCGATGGGAAGTTTGTGAGGCCTCCTGTTGTGTAACACCCTGTGCCCAGGGGCAGGCAGTGGTACCTTTTGGGGAGGGTTCCTGTCCTTTCCAAACTAATCGGGTCAGATGGAGTCGTGGTGACTCTGTGTCTGTGGAATCCCCTCAGCCTGCTGGCAGCTGGCACACATGAGCTGTCTGAGAGTCACAGAGCCCTCTCCGAATATCAATGATTCTGCCTCATTCCAGAGCCCTCTTCCTTCCGTTCTGTCCGAGGAATTTAGTTCAGACACAGCAATATGTATAATTTAGCTTTCTGCTTGAGAGACCAGTCCGATCTGGCATTCTGTGGGTTTGGCATTAAACTTGAATTTACAATTAGCAGAAGGGGAGTGAGGGACTGATGCCTTTGGCTCTGTCTTTCTGGCAAGGAGCCGGCTCGTCTTGGAGAGACGCTGATAAATGTCTCTGCTTTCTGCTGCTATTTATAATGGATTCGGGACCTTGCTCTGCTCCCCTTTTTTTTTTTTTTTTCAGGTTTCCATGCATTTGAATATATTTTGGGAGCCTGTTTCAAGCAGGACTGTTCTCTTTCGAGGCTACCTCAGTCCCTCGTCAGAGCTGGGTCAGGAGCAGGATTCATAGGATCATGGAATCCCAGAATTATTTGGGTGGGAAGGGACCTTAAAGCCCATCTCATTCCATGCCCTGCCATGGGCAAGGACACCTTCCACTATCCCAGGCTGCTCCAAGCCCCGCCCAGCCTGGCCTTGGACACTTCCAGGGATGGGCAGCCACAGCTGCTCTGGGCAGCCTGGAAGGAGTGAGGGATGAGGAGTGAGGCTACGTGGAGGACACAGATAAATCCCTGCCCTATTGCCATCCCTCAGAACATCCAGGTACAGTCTCCACATTAAGTTCACTCCAAGGGGATGTGAGCATGTCCTTGCTGTTCCCCTCTGCCCGAGCACTTCCTGCAGGTTGGTGTTGTGCTGAGTTGTTTTGGTCTGTTTTCCCTCTGGGACACCAGGCAGCCCAGGCGTGGGTCCAGACTATCCCTGAGCAACCTGGAGAGCCCCTGCTGTGCCCAGAGCCAGCACAGCCCCCGAGTGAGCCCCTCTGGAGCTGTGGGCACTCTGGGAAGGGAATTGCCCTCCTGGCCTTTGGCACTGACCCCTGGCTGCTCCAGGGAGCAGGGGAGAAGTGCCAGGGTGGTGTCTCTAAGGAAGTGTAAGTGACCCAGGACGTGTGCAGCAAGTGGATGTGGGCAGGGATGGCCCGGCGAGCTGGGACTGGCTGTGTGGTCTGGGGCACTTCATTAGTAGTGTTCCTCTAATTAAACAGTGGCCTGAAGAAAGTCACAGTGATGGGCAGAGGCTCTGCCAGAGCGAGCTGTGAGTGTGGCTGGGAAGCTGTGTGGAAAACGTCTGAAAGTGTGAGGGAGAGACATTTGGAGCCTGGAGATAAACAGGGCTGGTGGCCACAGTCCACTCATCACCCCCAGCTGTTCAGTGTCCCAAATGGGTGACATTTAACCCCGTGTGGTGCTTTGGGAACAGCCTTTCCCCAGTGAAAGCAGGGAAAATCCTCCTCACTGCTCTCTTCCCAAACTATAGCAAATTCCTATTAATAACTTAAACCAAGCTCCCACCTGCTGCTCCCTGGTTTTGTGTTATTTCCCAATTAATGACCTGTGTGAAGCTGCTGCCTCAGGGCAGTCCTGTGGGCTTCTGCCCACCCAGTAAGTCCCTGTTAGTGAGCAGAGTGTCCACAATATTCCAATCCCAGCACTGGATTCATTCTGAAGATCCCAAGTAATGGAGCTGTTTCTGTTGCTGCTTTTTATTCTCGCTTTCATTGTGTATAAAGTGCATATCTGGGTTGAAGCTGAGCGTGTGGTGCTGATTGTGGGGTCTGTCCCAGCTCTGTTCTGGCTCTGGCTGTGGTTGGTTTCGGAGTCTCAGACTTCGTTTTTCCTTTTGAAGAAACAGTACCTGCATTGCTTTAAAATGCTCTTGCTTTGGCTTAATGTAGACCATGCTGAAATGAACGTCAAGGAGAGACTTCGGGACAAAAAATGCTGGACGTAATTTGGATTTGTGGTGACATTCTCTGGGTCTGGAAAAAAAAAATAATGTATTAAATCCAGTGGATTACTCCAGTCTGAGTGAGATGGCTTCTTTTTTCCAGCAATAGAATATTGGAGGGAGGGAGAGGGATATTTACTGATTTGTCTTAGAGCCACAATTTGGGATTTTTATACATGTGACCTTGCTGAGGTCAATAAAGAGCCGGCTCGGAACTACCTGTGCCTTTGCGTGGGAAATGCTCTGCAGGGACGAGAACAATCGCCTTAAAAAAGGGAAAACCCACCAAGTCGGGAAGTCAGGCCTTGGAAAGGGTGGAAAAGAGGGAAATCTGCATTAATGCATATGGATGAGCACGCGGGCAGTGCCCAGTGAGCTGTGCAGGATTTGCTGCCCCAGTTGAGCCGCGGTTCGGGCGCTGTCACAGGGCACGGCCGGGTGTGTGCGGCTGTCCCAGGGTGGCTCCGCCGTGTCCCTGCTGTCCCCTCGCTGCCAGGCTGACCTCGGGCTGCGGAAGGAGGCGCGGAGTGTTTGTCCTGCCTGCAGCTGGCAGGGAGCTGGGGGGGAGCGGGGCTCTGTTCCGGGGGCTTGGAACAAGGGCTGTTTGTCCGGAGCGAGGAACGCGGCCGCGGGGCTGCCCGGCTCCAGGCTGCTGGGGCAGGAGGGGTGCCGGTCACCCGGGCCAGCTCCAGCACTAAAAGCTTTCCTTTTCTCCACTGCCAGGGCACCCGAGCAGCACACAGACTCCACAGCCCCGGGGAAGAGCACGGGACAGGGAATGCCTTTGCCTGCTCCGTGCCTGGGAAGGGTAACACCAGCCTGAGCCACGGCACAGGTTCCAGTGCAGGGATAACAGAGATCTGGGCTCCTGCTGCACCAGCACAGGTTCCAGCGCAGGGATAACAGAGATCTGGGCTCCTGCTGCACCAGCACAGGTTCCAGTGCAGGGATAACAGAGATCTGGGCTCCTGCTGCACCAGCACTGGTTCCAGCGCAGGGATAACAGAGATCTGGGCTCCTGCTGCTCCCAGACCCTTGACCCCCTGCAATCTTTATGCACATGGTTATCTCTGTGGGACTCCCTGCAGGCAGCCACGGGCTCCCAACTCAGCGGGTGCTCTGAGGTGAATTCACAGTGAGAAGGTCTGAAATGCTTTTAACCACTGCTGGAAAAGTGAGCCAGGCCCCAGTGCTCTGCCCCTGTGACACATTTGTGGGACAAGGGTCTGGTAGGAGCCCATCCTGTGATGGTTGTGTTTGTTCCTGAGCTCTGGAGGAGGAGAACGAGAGGTCAAAGCCGCGATCACACCCAGCCCCTGCAGGCTCGGCTCCGCCGCCCCGGGCAGATGCGCGGAGCTGCCGGAGGTGCCCCTGGGTGTTTGTGTGGCCTCCAGCTGCCGCTCCAGGAGGGAGCAGAGAGGGAGCAAAGCAGCTCCCAGGGGTCCCCTGTCACATCTGCCAGCCCCGGGCGGATGCCTCGGGTGCCTGAGGACCTCTCCCAGCACCACACGTCTAGACGTGATCCCAACGGAGGCTTTGTGGTGCCTGCTGACAGCTCCACCTCCTTTTCCTCTGCTGTGAATGAGGGTAAGGCTACTGCCAGGATAAATGGGATCCTCTCTGCAGAGTGATTTTCCCTTTGGAAGCAGAGGTTGGGTGTTAAATACTGTTAACGTTAAGTGTTCCTGCCTGTAGTTCAGCTACGATTTGGTAGCAGCTTGTATGGAAGTGTGTTACATTCCTGTAGCTTGATTTGTTAATAATTCAAGAATTCCTGGTCCCAGGTACACAATTTGCTGCTGTGAGTTTCCATCCAAAGGAGCTGTTCATTGAGACGTGCTCAGTGCCTGATCCCCGTGAATGGGACGTGCTCAGCTCAGTTCCTGAAGGACGGATCCATTTGCATGAGTGAAATTATATTCTGTCACCGCCAGAACTCGGTGTAATCCACCCTCTGCAGCAGCAGGGGAAGGAGCTCGGGGGCTTCTGCTCCCAGGGAAATTGCCATTCGTTTTCTCTGTATCAGAGGAGGCTCCAAATACCAGTTCATCATTGCTCGGGAAATGACATTTTGTTTTCTGCAGCGTGACATTATCGCTGTTGTGTAAATTCCACGTTGATAGCTGGGGAAAATGCCTTGGAAGGAGGATTTAAAGGCATCTGATCAGTGCTCTTCAGGACTTGGGAGCCATTTCTGTGCAAGCCAGGGTTTGCTGTCCTCCTCCCTATTATTTTTCTTGAACAGGATGTTCTGGTGGCTCTTTGGCAGAGGACGTGGATCCCAGGAGCAGAACCCCGGCAGCTGCGTCCATGTGGACCCTGGGATGGTCACACCGAGCCCTTCTCCCGTGCCTGAGCTGTGACTGCGGCCGCCCCCAGGCCTGGATTCCCTCTGTGGGGTGAGTGTGGCCGAGCAGGAGCAGAACAGGAGCTGGGAACCCACTTTTCCACCAGAGCCCCGGCACAGGGTGAGGCTCCGGGGTGAGGCGATGCACACCTGGGTGTTGTCTGGAATGTGCTTGGCCAGGAGGTTCCTCTCAGGGCTCCCATGGCAGTCAGGATCCCAGGCCCTGCCGATGAATGGGATTCCTTCAGCCAGCCAGCAAGCAGTGGTGTGGTTTAGCCCTGCTGGGAGTGTTGGGAAGCACCAGGGTGGCTCCTCAGCTCTTGTCTTGCCCTCATTTAAAGACATATAAGGATTGAAGGGAGCTACTTCTTTTTCTTCCCCTCTGAGTATTTCTTATCCCTAGAAAATCGATATTCCCATTTAGGAATGTTTGCCAGGCTTTTCATAACTTTTTCCATAAAATCGAAATCACCTGAAAAACCACGATCAGCAAACCTTTAAAAGAGCCTGTTCTGTACTGAAAACAGCTTTGGTAACACACCAGTGCCTTTGTGAGAAGGACCTGGAGTGCCAGGGCAAGTGGGAATGGCTTCCCACTGCCAGAGGGCAGGGATGGATGGGATATTGGGAAGGAATTGTTCCCTGTGAGGGTGGGGAGGCCCTGGCACAGGGTGCCCAGAGCAGCTGTGGCTGCCCCTGGATCCCTGGCAGTGTCCAAGGCCAGGTAGGATGGGGCTGGGAGCAGCCTGGGCCAGTGGAAGGTGTCCCTGCCATGGCAGGGGTGGCACTGGATGTTCTTTAAAAAGGTCTTTTCAACCCAAACCAGTCGTATTTTTATGGTCTTATACATCTTATATCTATATAATATACATAATACAATAATCTCCAGCTCTCTTGCACGTGCTGCTGCCTTCAAGTGAGTTAATGGGAAGTTTGGGACCCTTCCAGTGCCAGGAAAAGGTGGTGACCAGAAGTGCTGCTGCTGCAGACAGGTAAGGACTGGTGTGAGTGAGGAGTTTGGGAACGGGGCTGGGCAGGTGCCAGGGGATGGCATCTGGGGACACACAGGGACAGGAGCCTGGCAGGGGCAAGAACCTTCTGTACTGCAAACCCAGGTGCGATGGTATCACAGAGAAAGCGAGTTTATTGAGTGAAATGCAGGGAGAGAGGTGCAGAGAGAGGAGCAGAGGGTGAGCCCAGCAGGGTGATGCCGAGCAGGGTCCCCCTGCCTGGTGCAGGTTCTTGCTGCCAGGAGCACCTGGATGCTGCTGGGCAGGCTGGGAACACGGTGCTCTGCAGGTGTGAAATAACCACCTCACCCTAAAGGACAGAAGTTTGTGGTGAGAGAGAGAGAAAGTGGGAGAGCCTTATCCCTCAGCTCACCCTGCATTTCCAAGGTGCCCCAGAGTTTCCCCTGGCAGTGTGTCCAAGAGGCCACACTGTCCCTGGGGATTTGTCCCCTGCGCACAGAGGAGGGGGGACAGTCCATGGCTAGGAGGGGCTGAGCTCAGGAGGGTGTGATTTAATGGCTGGACGTGGCACTCACTGCTCTGCTCTGGGGGACAAGGGTCCAAGACTTGATGGTCTAAGAGGTCTTTTCCAACCTTAATGGTTCTGTGATTCTGTGAAGTGAAATCCTGGTTTAATCGTTGGCTCTGAAATATGGTTTCTCTTCCCCTCTCGCCTGCCCTTGCTGACCAGCTGGATGGAGCAGCATAAGGAGCCGGCTGGGTTTTTAACAAAACAGTGCATTGGGATGCTCTGCAGTGCTTAAATTTAGTCATTTTGAGTATTTTGGTATCCAGTGAGGGAAGGGGAAGACCCTTGTGAAGAAAGGAGATCCCAGAAAAAGTGTCATAGCCGGAGCAGAGTGAGGAGAGGGTTACACAAACTTCTCTGACCTGGAGGCTGTGGCACCACCGATATCCCAGAGAGGAGAGCCAGGACCTTGAGAGACCTCAAACCTGATTTAACAAACTGCTCATTCTAGTTGTGAATTTAAATTCTTAAGGACTGGCAAGAAAAACTCAGGAAATGGGAAAACAAACCTTCCCTTTGTCAGCTGCCAGTTTAACTCGGCAACCTCTGCTCCCCGGCTCTGCCTTTGGCCGGGGGCCGGGGCACGGGCAGGGCCGGGGCCGGGCGCTGCGCGGGTGCCGCTGCCCCGGTGGGAGCGGGAGCTCGGCTGACTGCTCTGCCAGGGTGAGACTGGGATCCCGGGGCCCGCTGGGACTCGGCGGAGCTGTGCTGACCTGGATTTGAACTGCGGCAGCCTGCACCGCTCCCGCCGGAGCGATCGGCCCCGGCGCCGGGGTCACGGCGGCTCCGCCGCGGCCGCGCGGGGGTTAAAGCCGAGCTGGGAGCTCGGCCCGCGCCTGGAATGACACGGGCTGTGAGCTGGAAAAGCCCTACAAGGGAGGCAGGCAGCGCCTGGCAGCAGGAGATCGCTCCTTAAAGGGCATTGGGAAATGCTGCTGTTCAGTCTAGCCGCAACACACTCCGCGAATTGGGTTTCCCCCGTTTTCCCCGGGATATTTGCGCCCTCCCTCCGGAGCTGGCGGCTGCGCAGCCGGAGTTAAAGGACACCAAAGCCTTCAGTCCTGTTTCCGGGCCATTGGCCGGTGAAAACCCTCCCTGTCCCCTGGTCTGGCTCTCACCATCCCCAGCCCACGGCCTCTCACAGGCACTGGTGTGACTGCACTTTGACCCCTGAGCTGCCCCATTGTCCCCAGCCTGCGTCCGGCTCCATCGGCTTCCCGCTGGGATTTGGCTGGTGCCCCTGGTGCCATGGGGTAAGAGGTCTTTTCCAACCAGTCGCTGAGCTGACCTCAGGGCTCAGCTCCTCTTTCCTGTTCTCTTTCCCCCTCCACACTGAGTGTTCAGTGCCCTTGGGGGGGACACTCCATCCCCAGTGCTCCCATGCTGGGCCGGGGTGGCTGCCCCTGGCAGGTCCCTCCCCCTGAGCTCCTTAAGCCTCTAACAATTTTTAAAAGGGATTGGGGGTTTGACCTGAGTCTGTTTTGTGAGCAGCCTTGGGAAGCCTGAGTTTCTGCTCGAGTCCTTATTCTCCACTGCTGAGGGATCCTCTCTGGTGGTAGAAATCGGGTCAGTGGTCACTCAAACTGGTCAGCAAAAGGTTTCAGCTCTGGTATCTTTTACCAAAAATCCACACAATCCCAGGTTTTCTCAGCAAATTCTTTGAGCACTGGGTATTTCTGGGTGTGTTATCACAGAACTTTCAGTACTTAAGGGGATAAGAGGGTGGGGACAAACTCCTCAGTGGTGCCTGTTGTGAACGGACGAGGGGTGATGGTTTTATATTGAAGGAGGATCGATTCAGATTAAATTTAAGAAAGAAGGTTTTTATTGCTGGGGTGGTGAGGCTGTCCAGAGAAGCTGTGGCTGCCCCACCCCTGGAAGTGTCCAAGGACAGGTTGGATGGAGCTCTGAGCAGCCTGGTCTGCTGGAAGGTGTCCCTGCCCATGGCAGGGGGCTGGAATGAGATGGGCTCTCAGATGGTCTTAACCTTCTGTGATTCTCTGATCAGCCCGAGTTGCTCAGCAGCACAACCAGCAGGGAGAAGCCTGGGAGGTCACTGCAGCCACCACGACCTGTTGGGTTTGCCAGGCTGCCACAAGCCCTTGCTGAAGCTTCTGTGACCCTTCTCCCTAATCCATTCCCATTCAGCCTGCCCGGCTCCTGCCGCTCCACCCAGAGGTGGAGTCAGCTCCACTGTGGCTGCGCTGTGCTTGGCAGAGCCTTGGCAGCTGGGTGCTCTGACCCTCTCCTTCCCCCCATGCCGGGTCTCTGGAATGCCCTGTGGAGTGTCAGCTCCACGCGAGGTGTGTGGAGCCGGGAGCCTCTTTCCCCAAACGGCCTCTTTTCCATGCACGGGTTTGTTTCTTGTTTCCATCTGGAGCCCAAATAGCAAAATTCCCATCGTGGGCGAGACAGAGCTGGGATCTGCTTCCACCTGAGGTGTGTAAACTCCTCCTGCTGAGTTTCTCCATGGTGACAAACCCATCATTTTCCCTGAATTTTCCATGTATCAAATGAAGGCCTCAACTTGGAGAGGTACAGCGAGGATGCTCCGTCACAGGGCACACCGGGTGCTGGGACTTCGGGAGAGAGCCAGAGTGACCTCTCCTCTCTC
>VZRS01014598.1:38314-62977 GCA_013398055.1 Ifrita kowaldi | reverse complement strand
TACATCCCCACGGCACTGTGGCTGTTCTCGATTCATTCCCACGGCACTGTCGCTGTTCCCGGTACATTCCCACGGCGCTGTCGCTGTTCCCAGCGCCTGCGGGCGGGAACGCCGGGCTCGCAGCGCCCCCTGCGCGGGCATGCGGGAACTGCAGGCGGCGGCACAGCCCCCAAGGCACGGGAGGGCAAAAACCCACCAAAAACCCAATTTCAACTGCACCACAAACCTACTGTTACAAGGGCGAACTCGAATAATTGCATCTTTCACGAAGAAAACACATTCCTTGAGGGTTCTCTTTGTAGTCTTTGCTGAAAGGTGTTCAGCACCAACCTACATTCCCTGTGATGCACTTTTAGTATCCCGAGATGACAACGCAGCAGGTTTCTCCACATCAAAGCTCTGACAGGAGTCTTTGAACTACAAAAGCTGTAATGAAAAAGTAATAAAAACCACCCTGAGACAGGATTTGTGTCATCAGCCTCATACAGTATGAAATGGCATCTTTTAGCACTCATTTATATTTAATTCAAAGTCAAAGGAGCCTGAAATAAAAATGTTGTCTAAAGAGGTACCTTCTTGTATATTCCCATAGTAACACGTGTATTTCTTATTCGCAGGAAATAGATCTGAAAGCATTAGCTGAAGCAAATTGCTAAATAAATAAGTACTGATGGTCCTGTTGTTAAAAAGAATAATAGGCTAAAGATGTAGTTTGTTATGACATCCAGTAAACATTCTCCTTGGCCTACACCAGTAAGCACATACACACCTCACTTTTTTTTCTTTCTTTTTTTTTTTTTTTAAATCCTGTTACTGTCCTGTGTGACAAGGTCTAATGTTTGGAGGTTTTTTTTGCTCCAATATGATAAAAAAAAAAGAAGCATGGAGATGCATCCCCCTCTCTCTATCTCTTCTCAGCTTCTAGTAACTTCACAAAACCAAGAAGTCTATTTCTCTCTTCAGAGACCTTATAAGAAAGAAGGCACAGGCACTGTCTCTGTAGCAGGATATGGACTGTCCCCTCCCATCCCATCAGAGCTGTCACAGCCCACAAGCCACCAGGCTCAGTCTTGATGGGCTTCTGATAGGACACTCACCAGCCAGCAATATCTGAGTCCCATTGTGCAAGAACTGCTTTCTGCCTTTGTTTGCCCTTCCCAAGACTCCCTTGTGACAAAGGAGAGCTCAGTTCCAGCCTAGACCCAAAGAACATGACCAGGTGCAAAGACATTGCTGCACGTTCAGGGTGTCAGAGTGAGGCAAATCACTCCTATGTCACAGGCCTTGATTCACAGTGGACATACTTCCAGTGGCGTTTTTGCCACTTTCCCATTACCTTAGAACTGTTTAGTTGGGTCTACTGACAAACCAAAACCAAGCAACACTTATATCAGCTGTTGGCATTTGGATCTTGCTTGGGTTTTGTAGTGTTGTCCAAGTACTAATAGCAGTGGGCAACACATTTGCAAAGACAGGACACTTGCTCTCACCCAGATGATTCAATGGGCGAAGTGCCCTGGAAGAGGGAGTGATGGTCCTATCATTTGTTCCATTATTTATTCCTTCTTGTTTAGTTTCCTGCTGATCTGCAGGGCAAAAACTTCTATTAGGCATTCATTGTGACCTTAACTAACAGCAGATTGATCCTGCTGGGAAACAGGTCCCTTCCCATGCAACACTGATACTTCAAAAACTTTGAGCAAGCTGCAGTGATATGAAGGTACCACACTATAAGGCCGTATGTTAAGTCCATGTGTGTATTATTTGGCTCATTTTTTACTGCTCCAATCTGGTGAGAGTTCAATCTATTTCCTGATAAAGCCTTTAATGAATAAAAAATGCCAGTCATAACCCCACTGCCTATTGTCACAAGGAAATTATAGAAAAACTCCGAAGTCACGTGCAGAAGTTTGTAATTCTTTGCTGCTATGCATCAGAATCTCATTGTGAATTCAGGCAGCCAATTCAACATTTCTCTGGACAATAAAGCAGTATCTGGATGTTCTCCAGGAGGCACAGGGCTTAGCATCACTGACTTGAAGTTAAGAATAATCAGTCTGTCTTAAATGTTCTCCCTGTAGGTTCTTTGGAACCATTACAACAAAGGAACCTAGAGTCTTTGTGAAGATGATTCTCAGCACAAATAATCAACAAGGCATGCAACTGACTTCTTGGTATGAGAGAAGAATCTAGAAAAATTCCTACAAAGTAAACTCAATAATCAGTTTTTCGAATTGTGGAAAACAAGTGGCTTATTTCCTCAGCAAACAGTTTCCCAGCCAGTTGCTGCCAGTCTCACAGAACTAAGATCTATAAAGTGAAAGAGACACTTGATGATTGCTAAAATAAAGAAATTGCTCCGTGTAGGTGACTTTACAGGTTTTTTTACCAGGTACTTTCCTTTTAGTAGTCTTCAATACTTTATCACCAGTTGCTCCAATGACTGCAATCTTCAGAGTTCAGCATTGGCTGAAACACCAAATATGTTAGTCAAACCACATGTATCCATCAAGTCTTCAGCCCAGCTGCTTGACTTGGTCTCGATTCAATGTCACAGCACCACTCATTCAGCACCCAAGGTGTTCTTGCTTGCATCATCCTGGTGGGGCTGAGCTTCCTCCCCGTGTTTGGAGAAATTCCCAGTGAAGAGCACAAGGATATGCACCAGATACTCTTTTAAATTAAAACAGTTCTTCATATGACAGCACCTCATTATCTGCATCTGTTCTGTCTCAGTACTGAAGGTTCCAGCTTGTCACTCGTACTCCAGTCATGCATGTCACAGTCAGTTCAGAGAAGCTGCAGTTCAGAGCAATTTCAGCTTGCTGTGTGCCTTCAGAGTCATACTTAAGTCTTGTTTTATTCTTTTTTCCAACTGCTTGGTATCAAAGATCCTAAAGGACAATATTCTATTCATGGCTGATCTGATTTTGTTGGAATTCTCTCTAAATGCTTTTCATAACATTTTCCTAAAATGTTAAGTCTTACAGGATCAACCCCTTCACCCTTAAGAGTTAGCAAGTTCTGGGCACTTTGACTCAACCTATTTAAACAGCCTTTTGGAGAGGGGAAGTACTGTTACCTGTCTAATTCAACCAGAATTCTGTGTTCAGACCCAGAAGAATTACAGGTACTTTGTGATTTCATGAATTTTACCTTACTGTATTGACATTATTCATGCTAGAGTAGGGAAGGTGGAAACAAAAGACTTAAAGGCTACCATATCACAAAAATACCAAAATAATCGAGTGTATCTGGATGGGATCTGAATTTACTCTGGTGCATTAACCTCCCTGACAATCATTCACACAAAACATCTTACATGTTTCCAAAGCAGCCTATATCAGCTTCTCAAGGAGGCTGTACAACTACTAAAAGAATTCTGAGGTGGCCTTGAAATCAAGCCTTGGGCTGAAAAAAACAACCACAGTTCCCATGCTCAGAAGATCAATAAAGCAGCTCCAGGGATATAGCCCTGCCAGAGACCAACACTAGGATCCTCTAGCACAAAGTGCAAGGAAATGGTGTCATTGCACAGCTCAGATGGGTCCTGACACTTCGAAACCAAGCTCTAAGCCTCACCTCATCTGCTGTGCAAAGTACAGCGGCAGCTACACTGATTGACAGTATTCCTTTGAAGAGACAAGTTTCATTTGGCAACCACACCTCCTATGGTTTCAATGGCACAAGCATTAACTTTTATGAGGCACTATATAGGCAAATATTAATTTTTAGGAGCTAAAAGCAGAACAGCCTTGAATCAATGGAAGAGAGAAAAAACATTCCTAAGCTTACACTCAGACATTACCTATCATCTTGCTATTAACTCTCACAATAATGAGTAATGATACCACTGCAAGATTAGATTATAATATTAATCTCAGTTAACAACCTTTCTAATTTCTCAAATGGCACTTGTTTATTTTGGAAATCATGGAGGAATAATTTTAATAGCTCTGGTCTGGTATGCAAATATTTTAAAATAAGCATTTCACCAACGTATTTACAACTTTGGACACCAAAGGGAACATTTGCAAGTCACCTGTTAATCAGGTACTAGCATTACCCCATGGTTTTAGAATTACATCCGAGCAAGTCATCACTAGAAATGCAAGAGAAGTCAATTTAATTCTTAGATTTTTGTCAACTCCGGGAGTAAACAATTATTCTTAAAGAAAGGGACTAAAGCAGTCAGAGCCAGACTGAGCCAACCTGACAGTCAGGCAACAGTAACACTGTCCTGGCAACAGCCTGAGCTAGATTCAGGCAAGCCTAGATTCAGCCTAAGTTCAATAGTATCCTGGTGATAGATTAAAAGCACTCAGCTTAACTTTCCACCCAAAAATCAAAACTACTTTATAAAAAGAACAGTGTTTTGATCCCCAGCTTTCCAAACCAGCAGCAAGACCCCCAACACTGATTACAAAAGTAGGAATCACACAGACAAATCTGCCAGTATCACAACCAGCACTCCCAGAGGTGCTGGCCTCTGCTGCTTGCACAACTGTAGTTTACCTCTTTATCTAAGGCAATGTTGCTCCCATGCCCTGCAGAATTCCAGCAGGAGAGAAGAGAGATCAGAGGGTGCTTACAGATGCAAAAGACTGCACACCTCCATCCTGGCTCCACTTCTCCAGGCAGAACAGGTGTCCATGAAAGGTCATCAGTTACTGCAAATGTATTTTCTGAGTTTGTGAAAAGATGCAAGTTTATGACAGTTTACAGTGTAGAACCTCAGGGTTAGGGTTGGAAGGAAACAAAATGTTAAATAAAAAAAATGATGATTTCCACAGTGGCAATAGATACCTGAGAATTTTTGGGCGGCTGGCTTAATAGAGAACTGAGAGTTCAAAGTTTCCAGACTAAGGAGGGAATGGGCTAGCTCAGCTGACCTCAAATGCAGGGAAGAAAACAAATCAAAAAAATATGTTGGTGATTGTTGCAGGGTAAAGTAGTTGTTACAGTTAGGAAAAACAGAGGGAACAAAAAAATAAATAATGGCATTTAGTTTTTTCCATTGTACCGTGCCTTGACTTTTCTTATTTTGAAAACAAAAGTAGCAGGTACTCTTGACCTTTATTTCCTGCATCCCTCTTTGCTGTCTGCAAAAATAATTGCTATTTCCAGCATCTGTCCTAGGAAGCCAGGAAGGGCCTTATTTTAAGAAAGACATAGTAGAGAAAGAAGTAGCATTCTTGTGTGTGCAATGTTCAGATGTTGGATCTGGTATGTACTGAGCAACACTTGAGCAGATCTGAGCACACAAATAGCTAGAAATAAGAGTTATTTCATTCATCATGTGTTTAAGTTAGGCCCTTGCCTTTTCTGTGTGTTTTGGCTTTTTTCTCACTGCCACAAAACCTACACCTTCATGGGGCAATGTGTGGTAAGGTCTCACCCCTTCTCTCCCACTGGGTTGAAATGTATGTATTTGGCAGCTTCTGCCCCTGGGAGAAGAGAAAGGTGGATCTCAGGGAAATCCCCAGATTTGGAGGGAGCCACTGCAGCTTCTAAAGCTCCACCATGGAGATGGAACAACATAAAACATGGTTGCCCTACAGAACTACTAGGTGAATTTTTAGAAACATTGATAAATCCTTATGCATCTTCTTCCTTTCTCCTGAAAATGCAGGTAAGTCCTCCCGTCTCCTAGGAATGTCCCTTTGTTCCTTTCTGTGCTGTATAAGGCTTCTGTGCTTGTAATAAGGTTTTCATATACATCAGCCTAATTTGTGTGAAATTTGATCATTTGTTGCCTCTCACTGTCCCTAAGAGGTGCAGTATAAACAGAGGGCAATAAACGTACAAAAACAGCCGTGGTAAAAAGGACATAGAATAAAAGTTCAAGTGACAGATGAAAAGCAAACGGGAAAGGCAGCCCAGCATCAGAAGAGACCTCTTGAGGATTTCCAGAGGTGGCACAAATGCACGTGGGAAAGGAGAATTTAGGATCAGGAGGTAGCATCTGGCAAGTACTGCTCTACATTTACACAACAATGTGACAATCTGAAAGAAACTTCATTTTAAAGAAAAACTTACACACTGACTTGACAAAGTAGCCTATAAAATCAAGTTTTCTTATTCTGAAAGAAGTTGCTTGAAACATGCCTTAAGGCTTTGTAAGAAGTGACTGTGCATTTCATGCAGCCAGACTCCACAGACTGTTGGCTAATAAGAACCACAGCACCATTTAAACCTTCTTATAATTTCTGATAACTTCCTTCCATCTGCCATCTTTCTTTTAATTTTTCACTTATTGAATACAAGTTTCCAAAGAGCACAGACCCAGTCCAGACCTACAGGATCACTTTAGAAGTGAAATTAGATTTGCTACCAGCAAGACAAGCCACTAGAAGTATTATTTCCAGCAGAAAACAAAATTAGGTAGTCTTTTAAAAATAGATGTGGATAAAGTCCAAATACAAGTCTGTGCAGCTATCTCATAATCAGTGTTTTTCAGTAACAGAACAGTGAATAATAGTCTTTTCTGAAGCCTCTTAAAGTGCCTGCAAGTTACTGCAACAGAGGTCATGCTTACACCAAAGCCTAATTCCTCTGTGTTAATAGATGTTCAGAATAACCCAGTGTACATCAATTTAATTCAAACCCAAATAATCCATTTCAAACCAGCTGTAGCAACAGGGTTTCTGCAATGTCAGCTTGGCCATCAAGTCTACTGTGAATCCAAACACCTACTTTTCTTTATCTATTTCTGAGTAATAAATGCTCAAAACATTACAGACCTGTAGAAGCCAACACATATCAAAGCCTCTACATCAAGCAAAGCAACATAATTTCAATTAACTTCTGCAGTCAGCACAAGGTGTTTGAATTGACTTTGTAATAGCAAAAGCGCCTTCCATAACTCACTACACACACTGATGAATATCCAAGGGTCACTCTCACCCTGGCCCTAGGGACAGGATCGGATTTTGAGGAGTCTTGTGATGACAGGAAGCTCGGGTTTTACAGAGATGTTACAACAGATTTGCTGTGGGCATGCATAAGAAAAAAAAACGAGACGAACCAACCAAACAACAAATAACAAGCCAAACCAAACAATTCCAATCCAAAATAAAAATGTAGACAAATATTAAGACTGTACAATTAATTGCAGAAGTAAAATGAAAACACTTTGAAAGCACACTTAACTTTGTTGCTTCATACATTCAGTACCGGTTTTGGCTCAGATTATAAACACTGTATTAATAAAGATGAGCAAATTCCTAGCTTAGCATTAAGCATTTAAGCTTTTAAAATACAAATCTTCTCAAGGATAATTTTCAGTTCTTCATTATATGACATGCAATCAAAATTAACTCTGCGTATTTACACCCATCATTTTAAAGAATGCTTTAATGCTAGCACACTTGGAATTAAAGCCTTTCAGTAAATACAGGAAGAAGTAACACAAGAGTTTTGCAGATGGGTTTTATGGCTTCTTTCTAGGCTCAGAAGTTTTGATTAAAGCCAATTTGTGAAACAAAGTACCACATGTAGCTGGTGAGAAAAGCATAGAGATAATTTAAATAGTTGCCAATATGTTCATCTTTGAGTATTGCCAAATTTTCAAAAGCCTAGTTCTTCCAAATCATACTATTCATACTTCAATATTACATGCACACATTAAAATTTTGCTTTGAAATATATTTTGACCAACGTTTCAAATCATGGATTGCAAGGTATCTTAAATGCTGACTCAGTCAGCATTTTTATACATCTTCTTGGTGATAACTTTGAAAACAAGATTCAGGTCATGAATTTTGGTCTCAAATATATGAAACATATATGGTTTAGAAATCTCTCAAAGGTCCTATGCATTCAGTGAAATATTTAGAACAGGTATGAGGTCAAAAAACCCAACTTTTTCCTTAAAGAGCTTTTCTTTCAAAAACATTATTTTTTAAAAGAGCCATTACTAAAGGAATATGTATGACATCAGATTTTACTTTCCGGAGAGCTGTATCAGTTTTTCAACTTCTGTACTAGTATTCACATATACAAGTATAATGCAATTTATATGCCAAATGCAGAAATTAATATATTTTCAACTGACTTATTTTGTAGGCATTAAATAAACAAGCTAATGTGTGAAAGGCTAGATAAAAGTAGCACCTTATAAAACCAAAGCAGATGTTTTAACTTATAGTTTTAATATAGCAATCAAAGAAAATTCCAAATACTGTACAGTGAAGTGTAGTATAGTACACTATATACTGTTATAATACACTATTGTTACATTACAGATAAAAAAATCAAATATAATTAGTACAGCAATCACAAATAAAACAAACCAAACCTTGCTGGATAACAGCCAGTACTGTGAAGATGGTATAGTTTCTATGCTAATTTATTTTTAATTCAACATGTAAAGCACTTACTTTTTAAAAAGATTTTTTTTCTAAATATATACACTATTTTAATTCCTATTTATACATTTTAAATAGTATTCCCTCCTAAAAGTGCACTCTTTCATTTCTTGGCAATAATCCTCATCAAACGTAAAATAATTCTGAAAATACCACTCTTGCTTCAACCTTTTATTGCTCAACCACAGGCATAAGGGCTCAGAGGGAATCCTGCATTCTAAAGATCTTAAGCAACTTCTTCATGAAGCTAAACTGATATCCACAAGCAAAACAAAGAAACCACTCTCTGTTGTGGCTTTTTTTAACAAAAGGATTAACTTCATATTCATATTATTATTTTACAAAAGCATGTAGATTCTGATATTTAAAAATAGGAGCCAAACAAATGTAGAGATAACAGTGGCATCTTCTTAAATCATTCATTTTCCATACAACTCATACCAAGAATCACTCTCCCAACTGTAAACATACCATGTATTTTGTATACCTGGCATTTTCAGCGCACTGAAAAAGTAGCAAGCAACTCTACTAACCTTGTGACAGTGACAACAGATTCTACTTTATGAATCAAGTATTTTGGCCTTGCAGGGTTGTTAGCACACAGCCCTGTGGCACTGTGCCTCTGTGATGCTGCTAGAGCACTGTGTCAGAGGCAACGTCTAGCTTGTATTTTGTAGCCAGCACAAGACCAGTAAACTATATGGGATTCACAAAGCCAACAATGCACACAGCTGTTCTGTGACTACAACAGAGAAGACAGCTCAAATATGTTTCTTTTGATTTCATTTGAAAATCTGCTATTTATTTCCCCTCGCTGAAATGCAAACAATTCAGAGAGAAACAGCACGATCAAAAAGTCAACCTTACTAAGCACCCAGCCAGCCATTTGAAGTAGTAAAAGTCTTGCATTTCCCTGGAAAACTGATCTGCTCTCCCGAGGTTTCCCATATGCTCATCAGCAATCTAGTTCATTCCCCTTTTCATTTTTGTACTAGGCCTGTATTTTCAGTAATCATCTTCTCTTTGGGTTATACATACTAAGCCATAGCAATGTTTAGGATTTTTTAATAATGTGTCTTCTTTGCTGTGAGCCGCAGCATAGAAGATGGTCAGCCTTCAGACAAGAAAGTAATCGAGGTATGTACTCAAAACCAAAACCTCCTTCCACAGGCAACTTGGTAGCAAGAATTTGGGTTGTTTGCTTTTACTTTTTGAGCAAAGGGCACCCTTCTTGACATTTGAGAAGTCCTACTGACACATCTTCTCATCCACAATGAGCCGAAGTCTCCCCTGCCCTTGTACCCCACCAGCATTTTCCTGACTCTAACAGGGAATTCTAACAAGCACACTGGTGCTCCTTAGACAGGCACACAGATTTGTCTCAACTCACATTCGCACCCACTGCCAGCAACCAAATGAAACATCTGTTCCAACTTACACTTCAGTGTTCTTTATTTCACTTCTCCTGCACAGTCACACATCTCACTGGCTTATATATGAAGTTTAGCTTCACTTGAGAGTATCAAAAGCCATCTTTCTTAAAAGCACTGATATTAAATGCATGAAAAAGCTACGTGAGATAAGAACACTGCAAAGAAATATGCACAGTCCTGCCTTCCAGAATTCCCACCAGTGGATCTTGTGATTGACACCATTTTACCAGTTGTTTGAGACCATCTTCTTTCAGGAACTGGAGGGTTCTGATCTACACGACTTGAGTGGGCCAGAGATTCAACTAATGGTGAGTCAAACAGCTATTATCTGTTTCTATGTCTATTCAGATAAGAAGGAAAATGTCAAATTACTGCTGAAATGGGAAGTGTGTCAAAACTAAACCAAGCCTTCCTCTTTACACAGTAAAAGGCACACAAACTTCTGCAGTCTTACCAGAAAGGCATGGAAGAAGTAAGCATTTTTCCTTGAAATAAGAATGATGTGCAATAAATATTTCCATTTATTTCAAACTTGAAATTCTCTCATATACACTGCTCACTCATTATTTTTCCAGCCAAGGAAGACTTTTTTTTTAAAGAAAAGGTTAAAACTATCAAAGCAGTGGTTACCTGGTCTAAAATGCAAGAGATCCAGGAGATTCCTCCCCCTCAGCCTCTCCCAATTTAAACTCTTTCCCAGGAACAAGTCATTGCTATACTTTTCTAACACTGTGACAAAGCACAAGCCTCTACTCAACATTTTCTATATAGATGTAGCCTTCAGCCAGCTAGACTGATTCATGGGAGACTAAATGTTTTCAGAAGTCATGGCAGGCTTCCAGCTGCTGCATGTGCATCCTGTTTCTCATTGAATAAGCCCTGCCAGTTAATCAGTGCATCAGCAAGGTCAGTTCTGGCAAGCCAATTACTTCATACATTCCAAGTTTCCAAATTGCTAAACTTACCAGATAGCAATTTGAGATCTTAACATTTTTGCATTTATTTGTGAAAATGTGATATTTATATTTTACCTCTAAGTAGTGTACGAAATCATAAAATATTTGTACCATCTACATAAAAAGTTAACCAACAGAGGCATTTTTAATTTACTTTAACAAAAGAGAAGGGCTATTCTTTAGTGACTTGCTTCATTTCAGTTCTACATACAAAAATAAATCCTTCCTCATGGGACATTTTATCAAACTAATGCTTAGAACTGTTTAAGTGATTAGAAATGTAAAAAGTGAGGAGACTTTTCTGAATACAAACATATACAACACAAACCACATCTGTGAACTGGTAAAAACCTACATGTGCACAAACACAGACTTCAGTATTTAAATGCTCTTAATTCCTTTGAAGCTGTATTAACATCTTTTCATCCATTCAATGTTATTTTACCATGAGAAGAAGCAACAATAGTGCATTTAAATGACTATGAAGATAGGAAGCAAAGTGCAGTATCAGAAACACATTCCATCCTTAGGGAGCAAGCACAATGGCTGCTTCTTAAAAACTAGCACTGCAGGTCTGATGAACACACTACTTAAGTGGATACCAGCTCTATTATCACTGATGCAGGGAAATCTGCATCACAAACTGAAGTGAGGCTGAGAGAGGTGGGTAGTCAGCATGTATTCCTTGTTCCCACAGAATAAACAGTGAGCTTCTAAAAGCTCAATTATCACCAAACACTTTAGGATAATGTGTGTTAGAGAGTCATTTCCTTCCAATAAATTGTTAATTTGCTTTTAAGAGGACAGCTGTTATTTCATTTTTGCCATTTCTAACCAATGCTAGCAATCTAAGTCTTCTAAAAGAAATGGATTTGCCATTGAACATTTGTTCTTACTTGCAATCACCAACTTCTCTCCCATAATTGCCTCAAAAGTTGCACAACCACCTGACCAATTTGGTATTTGGGAGGAAATAAAGACATGCTACCAAGAGAGCACCACAAGGGGTTGTGTTGTCTCAGACAGCCATTCATAACCACACCACACTCAATATATCTTCATCATATGCTATGTAGCCTTTTTTCTAACTTGCTTCCTAACTGACAATAGGAGAACTTAGACTTTAGTTTACTAAAGTTACACTTAATCCAAGATTTCTGAGACGAGGATATGAATGAAAAAGTTATTAAACTGGAGAAGTGCCAGCACAATGTAATTAAAGTACTGTATATCCTGCATTATCAAATAGAGCAGAAGTTTAGTTTCAGTTACTTTTTGAAATTTACGTCTAATTTATGCTTATAGTGTATTTTTTATTGGAATTAAGTACCTGGGACAGAATTAACTTCGACATGTTCCTAGTTTTGCCTGTTCTAGCCCTTCCAGTAGCCTTAAGCTAGCATGGTAAGAACCTTGCATGGGCTTAAATTTTAAGACTTTTAAGAAATTAAAAATTACAAAGAATTTTGAAGAACCCACATGTACAGCAGATATTCATCTCAGTGCATTTCCTAATAACTAATTTACAGGTAACAGAGCCAGCCTGGGCAGCAGTATGGTAATATTGAAAGCTATTGCCAATCACACGCTTATCATGCACTGAATAAGATGATATAATCTTTGACATACATACAAGATTTAATAACTAATCACTTTGTGTGGCCCAGCCAATAAACATTACATTTGAACAGTAATTTCTCCTACCCTTATTAGATTGTAACCTATCAAGAGTGATCCATTGGCTCAGTTGCATTAGTGATTCCTGCATCTTGACTATCCATCTCCTCAAGCTCCTCAACAGAATTTCCCTTTTGTGCTTTAGACCTTGCAGGGAATGTTGTTCCCACAGAATTCACCATGTTACCATCAGTTGATTCAGTATTCAAGAGTTCAGTACCACCTGGTGCAGAAAACGATTCGGGTAAGGCAGCCTGAAAGCTCCCAGTTTTAGCAGTTGAACTCACTGCCTCTACTTTTCTTTGAGATACATCAACTGATGCTGACTGCTCTGTATTCTGATCCCGCAAATGTCTATCCATTGAAGCCTGAATAGAAGAGACCATTTCCTGCAACTTTTTTCTCTGTGCCTCAATCAAAGTGGGGTCAAGCTGCCTGCTGTCTCTCATTGTCACAACTCCTGGAGCAATTCGAATAAGCTCACTGTTACCAGAAGCAGCTGTGAATACAGAAGGCTCAATTTTAGCAGAAGGACTGAAGTCCGTTTCTGTGCTATGCTTTCTTAAAAGTGGTGTTTCCCTGGCTCTTTGATCATGTTGTTGACTACTAGATGCAGTTCCTAGGGAATGACCCTTTCCTTGAAATGCAGTTATGTTATGTAGTTGTTCAGATTTCTTTTTCACTACTCCACCACTACCCAGCTTCAGCATTCCATGTGAAGGACTGGATTCCCTGCTTCTTGAAGGAGCTTCTGCTCGCACTTGACTTAAGGCCTCTTTAACCAGCTCTTCAACATCAGGACCGATCGGGAAGTGCCCAGCAGCATCCACACACAGCTCTAATCTGTCTTCTGCTGCATTGTACACAAAGTTTTTACCAGGCAGATGTGGGAAAGTGCAGTGCTTGCCATCAGCCAAACCTATAAAGATAGGAAAAGTTATTCAAAGTGCTAACATATTTTAAGGCATGCTCTGAACACACAGTAATTACCATATTTAAATTTACTGAATCGAGTATGTAAAAGCAAACACTGAAAGTTACTACTGAGGAAGAAAAAACTTAGGCTTTTATGCCATACAACAGCAACCACAGTATGCTGCAAAGATGCTGCTGCCTTCTATGACAACTCCGATGAAGAGACAATTCTGTACTATTACAGGATAAAATAACCACACCGCTACAACTTGACATTCTATCCTTGCAGTAATGTAAAACAAGCCAAACCCCATCACTACCACCATCCCACACCCCCCAAAACCACACAAAACCAAACCATCAAAAATCAAAACCAGAAAACTGACAAGGAACACATTTCCAAACACTATCTGGAGAAATACTGTTTAAGACTCCTTCCATACTAGTTAGAACTGTAGTAGGATTTCAGATTGCGTAACTGCTGCTAAGCCTGAGGAACTTCTAATTTGCTATTTTGTCTTCTTCTTGGAGAGGAAGTGTTGCTAAATTAACAGAAGTGTTTCAACCTTACTGTATTTAGTAGTCCTGGAGATAATAACTATTAACCTTTACAAAACAAACATAAGGCATAATATTTTTTATCTGCTGTTTGTTTAATTGCCCCACTTACAATTTGACCAATCTGTTAAAACAGAGAGCTCACTAGATAATTTTAAGTTCTGAAGCTTCTGTGTGTCAAAAATCGACATTCATTTCTTACAGTTTATCATCATAGAACACAAAACATCTCTATCAGCTCTGTCCCATGCAGGCTGTGGTAAAAGCAGTAAGGTATCACTTCAGTGATGGTGGCTCTCTGTGAGTTAAAAGCTATCTGCAGATGAAAACTTGGCTGCAACCATTCTCTTCACTTTAATTCCATCACCTATGCATGGAGAGCTACAATGAAAACAACACTGTTTAAAAGGTGCCAGGAACAGGCAAATGGTTGGGATTTTTCCTCTCATTCTCAAAATTTACGAAGAAAACCACCAGAAATTATCCAGAACGGAAGAAACACAACAAGCAAATTCTACTTCCGTGTTATCAAATACTATGCTTTCAAAATGAGTATTCTGGGCACCAATGAAAAAGGTCATTCAATAATTTGAGAAGTTAATAAACTGTTTTCATACTAATGAACTGACTGACCAGTCTCTCTCATCCTCCACAGCTTCTGATTCAACATGCACAACTGCAGAGAACCTACAAATAAGATTTTATTCTGAGAGCTTCAGACACATAGCTCCTTCATTTACATATCCATGGGAGACAACAACCAAACAGCCAAAACGCAGAACAAAATTTAACCTCAAACAGCTACCTGTCTAACTTAGCCTGAAGAACATATTCTAAGTACATAATTTAGCAGCTCAACTTTCATTTGCAAAAGAGGGAACTGTAACAGTTCCTATGACTGACCGAAACTGCCTCTGAAATTGCAATCCTGAAATCTCAAAGTAAGATCTTAAACAAGATCTATTAAATCAAACTTCAATTAATTAACAGTACCTACACTTCACAGACAACTTTGTTCCAAAGGTCCAGTATGATATCTACATTATTACATTACCTGAAAGATTACAAATAGGTAAGGAGCTTCTTAAAGTGGAAAGATGAGTCAGATTGTTGCACATTGGAATTGCAAAAGTGTGCTAACGCTGAAATAGGAATTGTACCTACCAAGACAGTCTGTATTTGAAATTATTGCACTTCTTTGTATGCAAGCATTTTACACCATCATCTCCCACAGCCTTATTTCTTGCACAGTCAGCTGGGAAAAAATGGCTTTTAAGTCAGACGTTTTCTATGAGTTGGGTTAAAATTCCTTGGATTCATTTCAGGCTTTCAAGTCTGGCTAGCCATTAATTGGTCAAAAATGCCCTTTCCATCAGGCACTGTTTAAGCCGATTCCACAAACAATACACCAGTCTTTACTGTACAAGCATAGTAAAAGAAGGAAAACCAAAAGGAGGCAGATCTGCTATAAGACACTTGCATGCTAACTCTATTATGCAGGCTAATAATTCAGTGAGAGGTAGTGGGCATTGAGTATACCACACATTTTAATTACTTTCCAGAAAAAAGTTAGATGAAGTTAAGTCTGATAAAACTGCCTAAGAAAAAATCAAACAGCAAGAAAGCAGCAAAGGAACCATTATAGTAGCTGAAACCACAAGAGCTGAACTGTGAATGCAAAGATTTCATCAAGAAAATAAGAGAGAAATTTTTGAGAGAATTTCTTTAAGAGAAAGTAACTCCTTAGTACTTTCTTCTCTAAAGAAACAGTTGCTATTCTTTGTAGGCAGTATTTATAAAGCCACCTAAAAATCAAATATACTCTACTTGCTTGGTTATTTTGCACAGAGCCCAAGACTCAGCAATGCAAGAACAGGATGGATAGCTTTGCTTTTGAACAATAATCTTAGGAATATGAAAAACAAATTTAACCAACCATTTAAATTTAAAACACGCAGTACCCCATATAAGACATCTACTAAGAACACAAGAAAGATAAACTCCTTATCCAGTAAGCGTTTTAAAGTGCAACAGGAGTAGGTCCTATGATTTTCTTGTTGTTTGATCTTTACAGGAGAAAAAAATTAGGAAAACAAAAAATCAGTTGACTTTTTTTGGTCATATTGTCATAAACAAAAAAAAAAAAGGAGTTGTTTGTATAATTCAGGGAGTGGAAATCTCAGAAAATAAAGAGGTTTAAGTTCAATGAAGCAGCTTTAGTCAGATTCCCTAGTCTCAGTCTGTCTGAGGGAGCATTAGGAGTTCTCCAGTATTATAAGAATGAAAATTTACCATAGTAATAGAATTTAAAAAAAATATTTATGCTTACAAGTAACTCAATACCAATTTACAACTTTCAGGATTTGAAAACAGAGGAAAGAAGGAATAAAAACAAAACCCAAAAAATACCTGTTGTTTTCTTCATTATGCTGTAGAATACTCCACCCTGCTGAAACAACTGAGGAAGCCCCTTTGCGTAAGACCAAACATCTTCTCCTGGAAAAATCAAACACAAACATTAAAATTTAACAGTTTTATTTTCATATTGTAGACAATGGCTGAAAATGTAACTCCTTAGATCAAAAGCTGAGTCCTCGCTCTCTTCTATGCAATTAAGATTTTGAATTTTTATTGCAAATGCACAGAACAGGAGCCCGAGACATTGAGACACTTTCAGAAAAATGTACCACTATCTGCAGTCAAATATCCTACATGTTCTAGTACAAAGGTTCCCAAATTTGATTCGATCCAAGGTGCAGCTCCTGGTTCTTTGCCAGGCCCTAAAAACCAGTCTCCATTCCCTTCCTATCTCTGCTTTCAACATTAAACTAGGAAATTATTAACATCCTTCCAAAATTCAAGCACATATCCTTGCTCATTAAAACTTGAATTCCCTACACCTTCTCAAAAATCAGAGCTCAATTTCACAGCTGCCACACACCAGACTTAATACTGCAGCCGAGACACAAACATCCATCCAGGCAGCTGCATAGAAGGTGTGTCTGTACCTTGCTTTTCTTGAGAGTCAGAAGCAAAATACCAACCATGAGGCCCTGGCAGTCCTGTATAACCAGCATTTTTCAACAATGCCAAAAATGGCATTGAAATGTGATATCTTCAAATGTCACAGAGAGAAAAAAAAAACCAACCTAGACTATGTAAGGAAAGGAATATAAGGAACAGAAAAATTGGGTTACAGGGATGGAATATCAGTGACCTAACAGCACCTGCTCAATCAGTTCAGATCTGCATTTTGCCTATACCCTTTTCCTTATTTTGCTAACCACTTACCTGCTTCAGAGAAGTGACATGTACTGTAGCTGTCAAAGCAATGCAAACAGAAAGTACTGATAAATTCCATTCTCCTGATGCAGAAACAACTACTGTGCATACACATTTTCAGAAAAAAATTGGTTTTCCCACTTTCCATCAAACATTAAGGGAACATACAGAGACAGAAATTGCCCCCTTCTGTAGGATTGAAATCGCAATAACCACATCTCTCAAATTTCTATTAAGATTGGAGAATGTACATCTTCAACTACAGTTAACTGGATGTACTATTTGGATAGAGACAGCTGGAATGTGTGAGGCTGTAAAATATAACCCACCAGTATGTCTTTGCTTGCTGTTATAAGGAAAATAAAAGAGCTATTTTTAATAGCTTCCAAATACTGAATATATGGCACATCTAAATCCCTCCTTGCATTTCTTTACTGCATATCCCACAAGGTAACTGTGACTACTCTCCTGGCCCACCTGCCTCAGGTGAGAAAATATTTCACCCTCGTGACAGCAGCATTGCATGCTACATTACACTTGGAAACCCTTCAAGGCACTCTCCAGCCTTGTGTTTCCATTGCCTGGCAGGCACAGAAGGCACAGGACTCCGTACGCGCCTCTGCTCGTCTGTTCCCCCGCAACTGTCGCTCACCTCTCCACCACAGGCATTACTCCAGCTCCCATTCTCTTTACAAAGGTACAGTGCACATTCACTACATTCTGTCTTTTGATGTTTTAAAGACAGGAGACTTATATTATCTGATTAATTTTGAAAGCATTCCTTAAAACCATATATGCCCAGGCGCATCGCATTCATTTGCACATCAAGCTCACAAATTTGGCCTTCACTTCCAAGAAGAACATCCAAGTAACAAACCAACTACTCCTCTTTCTTATATTCCATGATCTACTGAAGGAAGTCTTCTGTCACTGCTACCTGTATCCTTATACTCAATTACAGTTTGAAATGCACATCCCTATACACAGTGTCTCCAGAGCATCACTGCTGTGCCTCTTCCAAGTTTTCCTGATGGTTTAAACACTGCCCACCAGAATCAAAATAATACCCACTGCACTGAGAAGTAACAGAATACAGCTGTCAGTTCACTGAAGCCTGAAGATGCCACAGCCAGCAGGATTCCATACTGAGGACTCCTTTACTGCTGCATTGAGCAATAAATTATTATTTGAAGATCCCTTTCATTCCACAAGACAACCACTGGACTTTTAGTAGAAGCCCAGTTCTAGACATTACTGACATTTTTCAAGGAAAGATTCCCTATTTGTTGAGGGCATGATTTTTCAAGCCTTGCGCAAGGGAAGCATAACTGTTTAGATAGCCTTTTATGCAACACTAACAAGGACTACATGCAGGAAAGCATGGAGAGCAGGGCTCACAATACAAAAGCATCAGCCACTGAAAGAAATACAAACTAATAACGTTGTTTTGATAGACATCTCCCACTGGAAGACCAAAAAAGCCCACAGTAACAACTGGACTTTCCCAGATCAGAGGAACTAGTATGTGTCACTCCACTAAAATACATTTGAGGTTTGCACATTTTTGTTTTTAGTTGAGTTTTACCGTTTGTTTTGGTTTGTTTGCCATGGCGGCGAGATGTTTATAGGTCACAACTTAATTTGGATGATCATTTAGTTAGATTAAAAACTCCCTCAAGACACTACATTTATCAAAGAGATTATGTTCTCTGCACTGTTTCTACTCCAGTACACACTTCCTCAGACCAGACCCCAATCCCTGAACATTAAGGTATGGTAACAAATCAAGACTGTCCTACCCACAAACATGCCTTGTTTGCTGGTACAAGTTAGCCTGCACCTGCTGTAAGCCCAAGACTGTCACTTCAGAGAGCAGAGAGAACACCCAAAGTGCAACACAAAAAAAAAAACTAAATTGCTAAACATGTTATAGAAAACTACAGCTGGTTTCAAAGCAAGCTGTTTAATTCCAAGAAAATCCTGGTATCAAAGAATACATTTAATTTAAACCTGGCTTTTTTGATTCCTTGAGCATGGATGAATTCATCAATGAAAAACAAATCAAGCAAAATAGATTCATATCTGGCTCGCACATATTCAGAGTGCCTCTGCATGGGTGTAATTAAATCTGGTTTAAAATAGAACATTTTAAATATGTTAATGTAAAATTCCAATTCCTTTAGTAATCTCCCTATAGAATTCTGTGTTTTGAGCTAAACAAAAAAAAAGAAGAGAAAGCTTTATAAAAAGTCATGCATAATATGTTAAGTGGTCCAGAAATTACAGTATTTAATTTCCCAGGGCTTGTTTTTAAATTATATACAGAAAAATTAAAGAACATGATCTAAAATTCTAATAAGTAGCTGAAACCAGAAAAGAAAAATTATAGAAGCTGAAATAAGAAAGAAATATTTCAGCCTACAGGAGATTCTGTATGAAAGAAAATCTTTTAAGCACACAGAATCAATAATTATGGATGTTTGAAGACACACTTCCACTATGGGCATTGGGGAAAAGAAAAGTGTGTCTGGCCCAGTGAGCTATCTCATCAGCATCTCCCCTCTACACATTCTAATCTGACTGTATTACAGGAATGTTTTTATCAGAACAAAGTCACAAAGCTGGCTCTCAGACTTTTGCAGCAGTTTTTTAGCAGTACAGAAATGTCGTTGAGAAAAACTAAGGCTTCTTGTCCCAAAAAGGCTGAATATGCCACCTTGAGGAACTGCCACTCTTAAGAAAGTGCAAGGATTTAGGAAGTTTGTTAATCGGTTGAAAAATCACAACTGTAAACAGTCTAGTAAAGATTTTTTCCACGAGTATTTTTAAAGGAAAATGAAGACCCAATGAGAAGAGTGATAATATAATAATAGCATCTTGTTCAGTAGCTGAACAAGGTTTTATAACTGGTTGGTTTCTCACTTGCTGCTGCTTTTACTTGTATTAGTAATGCACAATGGACGCAGCCAGAGAAGGGTGAGGTAAATTCTATTCTAACCTGTGCTCTTAAAGCAGAATCTAACAGTAGTGATGGCAAAGACAGAAAGCCATTCTTGCATATAAGATCAGCTTACAGTTTATGGATAAGCACCTGTAAAATAATGACACACCTTAATGCTGAAGTAACCAAGATATTTTTAAAGCATGCCAAAGTTTTTTGAAGCCAATAACTATACTTTCAGCAGTATTTCCTGCAGACAGGAAAGCACTCTTTTAAGCTTCATCTCAAAATTAAGACAACTTTTAAACCTAACTTTTTCCTGCACTTTGGAACTGGGGTGTAAATGTCAGTGTGACAAGGTGAGTAGTGATTCAGCACACTATCTTGCAAAAGACACAGGGGTAAACAATCACACTTGGAAAAGAATCAAAGTTCTGCTTGATGAACTTCTGACATACCACTCTGTGATTACGTAATTGTTTCGTTTCTGAAACATCACATGCTTTAGCCACACCAAATCCCTCCAGCAAAAGAGAAGGCTCCCACAAAAAAAACCAAACCTGTAAACATGACTATTCAACTGGTTCGTAGAGCTGAATGTATGATAATTACAGTTCTACTTCCTGCCGGAAAGCAGCAATAACTGTGAAACCTGATGAACAAAATACACAAATGGGGTCCAAGTCTCCTGGGTTCAAAAAGGAAAACAAAAAACACAGGCATCTGAGAAAAGTCCTTTTGTCTTGAATTATTAACAGTCAGATTTACATGACTGATAATTTATAAGTATAGCTTTGCAACCCTATGTCCAACCTTTGATATTCAGATCCATGTTTTGATTCTTTCAGTTTCTCCTCTGCTTATATTCTGAAATAATACTTTTCTCAGCTCTTTAAAAAGACCAGATCTTCACTTAAAATTAACAGATTACCTAAGTAGGAGATGTCAAGTTGATTTGCTTAAACCAAGACAACTCTGTGGGGCCAAATGTCAGGATTTCATCCTACTACAAAGGTGAAAATTTGTTCCTCAAACTTCCAATGAGCTCAGCACTCATCATCCCCTTCTCACCTCTGCTCTGAATGTATTTCCTGAAACCTGAGGGAGATATAGGAAAAAAGAGACTGTGTAGCTTTCACACATACACTTCAGATGTGTGCCTAATGAGAGGCAGGAAAAACAGAGAGACAGGACAGCAGAGGCAATGCAATCATTTCTAAACAGCAATTTTTAAAAGAGAACTTTATAGCAAATGAAGAACAATTATCTCATATACCTCAGATATGCATTTCTAAAACTCACTGACAGCATATTAAATGTTCTTCTAGTAAAGGAGTAAGGGAATTAACCTGAGTAACCATGATTTAAGAAAAAAGGAAATGTGTATGTAACTACAGCTTGCAAAATCTTATCTTCTACTTAAAAACACAATTTTGAAGAATAACACGAAGTCAGCCTTACCCATGAGCGTTGCCAGAAGACAGAGCGAATACATCTCCTTGTCGACTTGTTCTTGCAGATCCTTTGATGAGATCTTACTGGTCACAGCAACATCTTCGTGCTTCACAGCATGGGCTGAGTGTGCTGAGGCAGCCTGCCTGCCTTCCTCCTTGCCCTTCAGGATTTCTATGGCAATCCTGTCACCGTGCTGCAAAGGAACGGGCTCATTCTCCATGCCTTCTTTGGGAGGCAGAAGCTCTTTCGGAGGAAAGCCATAGCGAATACATTGCAAATACGGGGGAATATTAAATTCTCTAGCTATGCCTTCCTGGAGTTCCAAGAAGGTGGTAGTGCACTTCAAGGTAAGCATTGACTGCCTTCCATCATTGGTGGTTATTCGAATTTTCTTTTCTTTTGCAGATGTTGGAGAATACGGGGTTTTGGTTGGTGTAGCAGGTGCGGACGAGGGCCCCTCACGAACAGCCCCAGGAGAAGCAGTCCTGGGTTGCCCTTTATGCTCTTGTTTCAATTTTTCACTTTTCCGTTTCTGCATTACGGAAGCCTGGTCCACAATGTTCTGCTGAACAGTTCTTTCAGCTTTGCTCATATTCAACTCCTCCTTGTGCAAAGTTTTAGTCTTCTGTCCAGTCAAAATGATTTTGGTTGGAAGTTGCGACTCTAACTCTTGTCCTTGCTGTACATCATCAGCTCTTTGGGCGTGAGCACCATCGATATTTACAGGGGTATAATCATCAGGGTTCTTTTTGGCAGTTTGGTGCAGTATTGTGTTGACAACTTTCTGAACAAGAATCTCGCTACCAAATTCACCAGGGAAGTGCTTGGTAACAAGTTTCATGGCGACATCATAGACGTTGCTGTTCAAAGAGGTGTCACTTTCATACTGGAACCAGTACACGGTCTCTCTCACCACTCTTCCACCCCACTCTAGAGTTATAGGAAAAGCTTCAGGCAGATTGTCATATTCTTTACCTTCCCAGTAGTGCTTGAATCCACAGCCACATTTGCCACCTGTAGACCTAGTATTAGTTCTGTCTCCATCAATATACAAAACAGACCCATCTTCTCTGACACGACGCATTAAGTTACCGTGGCACCAGTTACAAACAGTCAAATTACTCAGGCCATAGTCTGGTACCAGCACATCCTTCACAGGGTTGTAAGAACACACCAAACTGTTCAGGGGAAAACTGTAATTTTTGTCAGGCCTTAGCTGGCCATGGGTACTTTTTGCCAGGTTATACAGCTTCCCCCCAGGAGCCAGCCACTCTGGGGGAACGTGATGCTCTGAAAGAGCCCCACAGATGAGGCACCTGTGAAGGCGGTTGTCCATCACCGCTTTTTTGGCAGCTGCAGTGACCTCTTCGGGCTGGACCCCTATTACACCAGTCCTTCTGTAGAAATACTGATGCACATCAGCTACAAGACTGGGGTGGATACCGTGTTTACTCATGAAAACTTCCTCCATTGCAGCAACAAGCCTCATCAAGTACTTATCCTGCAAACTTCTGTCTCCTCCAATAATACAACCACCATCCTCCTCTAACATGATGTACTTTTTGATGAGGTCTTGAGGAACTCCCCAGGCTTTAGGAAGTAGCTTCCTAGGCAGCTTTGGTAAAGCAGCACCTTTTATTCCAACCAGAGGAATATAATGGTTACGTCCTGAGCTACTCCACGCAATGCAGATCGGCTTGTTCAACATGCCATCTTTTCCCATGCATTTTTCCAGAGGTATCAGACCAGGGAGGAACGTTGCTGAATAATCTCCAGAGCTTCGCATTCCACTCAAGGAGTCTAACAGGATGATAGGCCGGTGAAGCACGTTGGCCAGACCAAAGATGTGAATATTCCTAAGGCCCATTGGCACACCTTCTGGAGGAACAAACAAAGGGTCACATTCATTGATAATATCCTCCCACTCTGCAGCATCAATAAAGTCATGGAAAAGCGCCTTGTAGTGGCTTAGGTTCTCCTCAAAATGCTTCTTTAGATTCTCTCTGAGAGCATGCCAGAACAGTTCCCTGCCAACAAGCGCTCGTGAGACTGCATGGACAAGGCAGTGGCCATCTCCATCCACGTGGACAGGAATGAGGCACTCTTGACTGTTGTTGGCCTTCTTAATGTCCTCCAGGGTGTCGTGCAGGTAGATGAGGCTGCCAGAGCGGTCCTTCCCATAACCCATGGTTTCGACGTGCTCTGGCTCGATGAGGAAGGCGCGGTCGCCCAAGAGGGAGCAGTCAAATATGTCTCCCTGGTTCATCTCCGTGAGGAGCTTGGCTTTGCCAGTCTGCTTGTCCATTCCATAGCGGGCCAGGATGGGGGCCAGGAGCTTGCAGTGGTAGTTGGAGAGGCCATTGACTTTGACGAGCTCAGTGTTCCTGCGGGGCGGGCCGGCGCCGCTGACGCCCAGCAGCGCATTCCGCAGCAGGTTGTGCAGCACCAGGTCGGGGTCCGTCACCTCCTCCACGGCCAGCAGCTGCCGCTGCTCGTGGCGCCGCCCGCAGTCCGTGCACTCGATGCTGCCGCTGCCCTGCGGCCCGTGCGCCGGGAAGAACAGCCGCGCCTGGCATTTGGGATCGGGGCAGGTGCCCGAGAAGATGCGCCGGTCTCGCTTCTTGGGAGAGGACGGAGGCGGCGGCTGCGGCTGCTGCTGAGGGGACGGCGGCGGCGGCTGCTGGGGCTGGGACATCGCTCCGCCCGGGCTTCACCCGCACCCGCTCCTCCGCCGCCCTCACAGGCGCATTCCCTGCGCGCCGGACAACGACCGCCGCCTCTCAGACGCCGCCGGTGCCGGTGCCGCCCGTGCGGTACCGAGCGCCGCTCGCCACCCCCCGCCCGACGCGGAAGCCGTCGCCGCTCTCACCGCCCCTCGGCCGCCTCAGTGCCCGCAGCGCCGCGGCCTCGCGCACTTCCACGCCGGCGGCGCACGCGCGGCGCCGCAGGGGCGGACGGGAGCGGTAGTTTTGCCCGCCGCAGAAACCCGGGGTAGGGAAGGGATCCGCGTGCCCAACGGAGACTACAGGGACCGTGATGCCATGCGGCAGAGAGGGCGGGGGGCGGGGGTGGGGCGG
>VZRS01014598.1:0-38263 GCA_013398055.1 Ifrita kowaldi | reverse complement strand
CTGGGCAGTCGGCGGCGCTTGTTGCGCTTCCTGCGGGAGCTCTGGGGGTGGGAGTAGGGTCTGAGGTGACACCCCACATGTACATTCCTGCTCTGACCCGCTCGGGTGTTGGTCTGAGGTGACACCCCACGTGTAGATTCCCCCTCTGTACCCCTCGGGTGCTGGTTTGAGGCGACACTCTACGTATATCCCTCCTCTGCCCCCCTCGGGGGCTGGTCTGAGGTGACAGCCCGCCCGTACATCACTCCTGTGCCCCCTCGCCCCCCGCCCGCTGACGCCCCGCAGGAGCCCCGAGGCGAGGCTCCCTCCCGTGTCACCTGTCCCCCCTGGACAGGCTCCGGGGGCGGGAGGCTGCTCAGCTCCAACAGGCTGCTGCCGGCAAGGGGCTGACAGAAAGGGACAGGGCGGGGGCCGGCCCCAGCCTTCCCCTCAGCAGTGCCGCTAAAGGGGAATCTGAGTGCCTGGGGGAGCCCCCCGAGGGCTCCCCGGGGACGGAGGTTTCCAAAAGCACGGCAAGCAGCGTCCCCTGCCAGGCAGCATTCCCTGCAGGCGTGGGCACACGGGCTCTGACCCCGACCTCTGCCCCGACAGCCGCCGCGGCCAGGCCCGGGTGTCGGCGGCCGGGCCGTGCCTGCCCTTTGAGCCCGTCGGGGTTTCGATTCCCGAGAAGCCGCGCCGGGCCGCCTGTCCGGGGCTGAGCTATCTGAGCGGAGGTGTTCCCCGGCTGCCGGCTGCTGATAGCGACAAAACAAGGCTCAAGGAGACGCGAGAGCAAGCTGTTAACACGAGTGATCCCTCCAGCTGGTGCTACGTAAGGAGATAATGAGGGAACGGAGCTGGCGCTTACGTTATCTCCAGTGGCCGGTGGAAATGATACTTTTGCCAAAATGAAATGGAATAACGTTCACAACTTCCAACCTAATTACAGTGGGCTGGCAGCGTATTCATGTGGAGAAATCAAGGAGGGATACTGTCATTAAACGGGGGACTTAAGCTCTCTGAAAGCTATTCCAGATAGAGAGTTATCCTTAAATTAAGGAAAACAAAGCTGAATGTCAGAGAAGGTGGTAGCTCACAGGGTATTTCCAAGTACCAGTGACCTACCCCTACGAACACAAGGGCAAAAAAAAAAAGACCACTTCCTCCTTGCTTCATCACCCTTGTTCTACCAAACAAACACCTGGAATTTACAACCCAAAGCCTCGCCTATTTTATTGTCACCCAAATGATCTAAAATTAGAATAAAAATCACAGAGATTGTATCATAGAGATAGTATTGTGCTTGTACTTTCCAATACAAAGGGCATGTTTCATTTTCATTAATCCATGAGAAGTAATTTATGCGTCTGACATTTAAATTATAAAGATTCAGATGATTAATACATACAGAAAAAAATCTGTTTCTGTGCTTTATCACAGGCTTAAGGAAAAAAATGGCTCCGGGCCTGGCCCTGTGACAGACTGAGCACTGCCACCTTCCAGTGACAGCAGCTGAGCTGTGCATGCTCGTTCCCTTTCGGTTTCAGTAATTTGTCGCGCACAGAAATTATATGTGTGTGTGTGTATGTAAGTGTATGCATTCCACAGTGTAATCTTTTATCTGATCTTTTAAAATATGTGGCAGGCTTGAAGAGGAAAAGATGAAAATTGTGAGACAGATTTTCATTCTTGCCTGCTACTAATACTTTTTTATGTGTATGACAGTAAGGTAGCAGCATCACCAGCTCCACAATCCTGCCAATGTGCCTTGTACTTGGGCATAAATCAGCAGTCTGTGCCCATTCATTCCTTAGTCTCCCCTTCATAAGTAGCAGGAACGCAGTAAAAATGCAAATAGGGAAGCCTCTGTCCTCTGTGAAACTGTGTGGCAGCTACTGAGAATGGGCACCATTCAGGGCATCGGCCGGTGACAATCCTGTGCTAACCCGGCCTGCATTTTGAAGAAATGTCAAAGAATTTCTCCGTAACATTTTTCCACAGGCCTCTGGAGCAATCTGATTTTTCACATATGTGAAATAAACACTTCTGTTATTGTTTAATAGTACTTTGTAGTCAATAACAGGGAGCACCCTGGTGAAATAATTCACTTGTACTGTCAAAGCCAATGGAACTTATGATGTTTTGTTTGCTTCTCCAACCAGATGTTTTTTATGAAGGCACTCTGACTGTAAAGTCAAAAACATTTCTCCTTTCTATTCCTAACACTAATTTCACTGATAAATTATATTCAGTAGAGGAATCTATCTTTTATAGTGGCTTGACCCTAATTAACATGGATGTTTTTGATGAATGACATTTGTAAGTTTTCCAGCTATATGCAGACTTATGATCATGATTGATTGCCCAAGCAATTTCTGCAACAATAAACTTGCATTACAGAATCTTTGATAAAAATCACAATTCTCTGGCAAACTAATAATTTATGCAAATTAAATGCATGTTTATTTACAAGCTTTATACACTGTATCTGGCAAACAGGATAAGGAAGTGTTGTGTTGTATCACTGAATACAGATTACAAAAGTAACTAAATCTTTAAGCAGTCTTAAAGGAAAATTCAGGAAATACTGTGTCTGCTTTGTCAGTAAGTACCCTGCAGAGTGTAGCAATGAGTCCTACCAAAGATCACGGCAAGAGCCGTGCTATTTTCACAGGCAAACAAGAAAGTAGGATTGAAGATCACACTGATTACAAAGTTAAATCTATTTGTAATGGGTCAGAAGAGTGATTAATTGTCAGCAACAGGACATACCTGAACCCGTGCCACTTCGTTGATGAGAACCAAGCACTGACAGTCAAAATACCAGGCATTCATTTCAGGCCCAGGATGGAAGATGTAAAAATTTCAGTTTGATCTTCACCCAGTGTTATTCCCTCTCTTCTTTGTCATTTACCCTCAGGAAATGGGTCATCCCCAGGTCAAAGCAATTATTTTTCAGAGGCACTTGTTTCTTTGGAAGAGCAATGACAGAAGTTTCCAGCTAAACAGAAACAAAAGGCTTGTGCAGTGTGCCAAAGAACAGATCATGATAAACTAGAAGATGGTCTATGTTGTCAAGAAGTGAAAGTTGTTATCAGCCTTCTGCTATACCTCAGCACACTCTTCAGAAAGGATAGCTAAAATCTGGTGTTTTCTTCATTGAAACCCTTGCAGAGCTGATCCTGCCTAGCCTGCAAGACTAGCAGTTTAGCCTGACGTGGCCCTGGAAGCTCTCTACATTTACACTCAGTAAAAGAGGAGAGAGAAAACAAAAGTGTGAGCTGGAGGGAAGATGGCACTATCATCACACCCAAAATGAATGCAACATTTTTTCATTTAGATGGGACACCCTAGCATCTAAAAAGCATATGTAGCCCCACAACTGGATAGTACTTATATCGTAAGTACTAGTAGTAGTACCAGCTACAAGGAGTCAACAACAGCATGTGCTCCACTGCACAGAGCAGCTTCAAGTGTTGTGTGGGCTCTTTACTTCTTGCTCCTGTTAAGCCAACGTGGCACTCACTTCCAGACTGCTGCTGAACTACATCTCTTGTTTTGCCCATCACTTAAGCAGGCATTGTTAAAAGCCCCAAGCACTCACCACCATGCTGCCTGTGGTATTCCAGAGGGGTGGTGGTCACAGGCCACCTCATCTCCTGGTCCTCAGAGGCAGCGTGCAGCCCAGCAGTGTTCTGGAAGGACAGGAATGACCACTGAGCAACTTCAGCTTTCCTGAACCTTTGGGTTAATTAATAGTTAGTCAATGGCAGTTAGAAAACAGCACCTGACATCCTGGGGACCTGAACTGGTAACTCTTGTCCTGGATACATCCAACTGAATAACTTCCATATCTCTCTTCTACTGCCTTCCAATGATCTCCAAAATTAAAAAATGTTTTCCTTCAGTTGCTTTCACAGAGTCAGAGCTTGAACTGCTGCCATTGCACCAGGTTCAGCAATTCACACTACTATTACATGCTCTCTGTTAACACTGAAGTCATTCCTACACGAGACCAAATTTGGGCTGCTCAAAATGTGGAATGTGTGTTAGCAAAACATGAATGCATTAGGAAAACAACATGAAAAGTGAAATACTGGGCAGAGGTTCCAGTACTAATTACAACCATCCAAATAACCTGCTCAAAGGCTTTGCTGCAGCAAAATCAACGTTCACAGTGGTGGTTCAGGTACAGCCTTGTCCAGTAAGAACAATTCTACAGTTGACTCTCATGCCAGGTGAATCTCAGCATCCAAGACAAGCTGTACAATACTGGTTTGTGTTTGTTTACCTATGCTTTCCTTTTATTTCTTGGCTCAAAATCTGGTTCTGAGGCCCTATCTTGAAAACATTTCAAATTGATTTCACATGCAAACTCCTCTGCAAAGTTAAGGCCCCACATTTTGTTACTCTGAATATCGCTTTGCAAATTGATGTCAGCACAACTGGCACACAAAATGGATTCATCAGGACTGTCAGTGTTCAGGAGCTGTCAATAGAAAATCAATCTTTAGGGCAGTAGACCGTTATAAAAAAGCAGAATGTAAGTGTTATTAGCTTAGATGTGTAACCTGATTATATGGAGGCCTCAATGGCAATTACTGTGAATGTTTATCTGCTTTCCATACTGCTCTGTCGAATACAAATTGAACAAATGGTACAATCCCATTACACTGAAAGATAAATGCCTCAAAATAAAATAGGTTGAGCAACTAACACACTTACTGCCCTATTGATTTGTATGTTCACAGTGTATGCAGTCACTTATCTCATCAGCTGTTAAAGGTTCACTTAAATCTGTATGACAGTCACATGTATTTAAGTGTCCCAATTAACTGTCTGGTCCTAAGTGAAATTCTCCCTGCAAATACCCAGTTTAAAGAATGAACAGCATTTCCAGTACAGAAGAATTGCCAAGACAAGGATATAAATGGGAGACAAAGACATCAAATGCTTTCTACAAAGAGCACGTAGCAGTGATGCCTGACCCACGATTATCCTTCAAATTTGGAAGTATTTCACAGGTTTTTTGCCTGTGTTTTTCAGAGCTGAAGACATAGGAGAGAACCTGATTCACAGATACAAAATGGTGGGAGTGGATCAACAGGCTGAAAAAAAAGAAAAACAAACAAAGCCATTCTATCCTTAGATTTTTTCCTGAAGGTTTTTAAACTAGATACCACTTCAAACTTAAACTAGATGAACCCTTCCTGCTGGTTTTCTGCCCTGTCCTTTGGCAACTGAGCTGCGCATAATACCCCACCTTCCAACATGCACAAACAGCCTCACCACCAGTAGCCAGATATTCTAATTGTTTCTAGTTTTCTGATAGCTCAGAAAGTCCTTGGTCCTTTATACACCCATAAAGGTCAAAACTACAGCTCTCATGTTCATGAATTCATTGCAGTTCAGTAACAACCTTCCAGTAAGTGGCATCTTCTACCACACTTCCTTGTCTTGGATGTGATTTCTAGGTATTGAAATAAGTGAAAAGGAGGTTTGCAAAACCAAAGAAACAGGTGCCTACTACTGGGCAGGAATTTCTTTGAAGAGTGGCTTTTTCTTGCATCTGATGTAAAACGACTCACAGTAACAATGAAGATGTACCATCTATTAAAAAATATTTTAAAAGCAAAACCTTTTTTTTTGTCTTTGAGAAGCATTTTCCCATTATAAACTCATTAGCTTCTATCATGGAAAATGTGTAAAGTGACTTTCAATTAACTCTGGTCCTTCACTAATTTTACCAGAAAAAAACCAAAAACAAAAACAAAAAAAACCCCAAACCAAAACCAAAACAAAAAACCAACCAACCAAAATTCTCCTGGAGCTTTTGCCATTTCTGGTCTATATAACCTATTTCCATAAAACTATGGATGGTGTTTACCTCTTTCCATACGACACTGGTAGTCCGAATGCAAAGCTAAGAATCCTGTGGGAGGGACCGTGCCTTCCCCCGCGTTCTCTGCTGCGTTCAGCTCTGGCAGTAGGTGTCAGCAGAAGCTCACCAAGGGAACCTTGCCTTCATCCCGGGAAGTGCCGCGCTACACAGATGATGCATTAGCACTGTAAGGCACCACTACTTCGTCCCTCTACTGCCTTTTATCTGAATAACCAAGTAACGAAAAACAGCCGGTCCAGCTGCTGAACATCCTACATGATTGCACACCACAGAAAAAAAGCAGGACGAGCTTTGCTTACGCCCTGGTATTTCGTTTGCATAGCAAGCATGGTAGGGTGGTTCACAAGACAGATGCTGGTCTCGAAGAACGTTTTGTGCTGGAGAATGACAGGACACCGTGATTTGCACATTGAGAACACGAGTGCCTGTTCTGAGGTCTGGAACTCATCAGGCGATTGGATCAAGTAATTGCAGAGGAAGGATCTTCCTTATGGTATGACTTTACGATAGAGCACTGCATCAGGATGACTCGGGGGTAAAATTTTAAGGGGAGGTTTTCAAATAAAATCATACTAAGTTCAAGCTCACTACTCAAATTCAGAGCTATCTGCAGGTACAGCAGGAGGAAGCTCATTCACAGGTAGAGTTTGAGAGAGATTCTGTTGATACAGACTATGTCAGGCATCCTGTAGGGAAGGCTTTTTAGATTTGAGTCTGAGCAAATCTAGATGAATAAACTAAAGTATCAAACCACTCGCACAACTTGGTGAAACAACAAGAGAGTGAAAGAAAGGCAACTTTAATACAGCATCTTTGGAACTCTCCACATTTCTAGATAATACTGCATGTGAAGGAAGTAAAAGTCAAAAATCATTCGGAAAAAAATCTGATGTTACATGTGCCCAAACCATCTAGATTCAAGGAATAGTAAAGTGTAGAAAAATCACTTTGGTTAAACAATGACCTTGACCCCAAAACTCAAAAAAACCCTTGGCAAAAAAACCCCCACTAAATCAAGTTGCCAAACAGAAAGCAGGATGAGGAAAAAAAATTCCAATGATGCCAAAGCAGAAAGCATGATGTAATTAAGGGCATATAAGGAGAACACTGCAAGCACATTATTTCTGTTAGGAATGGTTGACAATGCCAGCCAATATGGTCACCTATTTTCTCTCAGTGAGGGCAGAGCACATACCGGAGAAGAAGTGATAGCTGTATGATCTTGGCATTCGTGAGTTTTGGTATCCTTTCTCATGACACTTTACAATCAAGCTGGCAGAAAATGTACTGATCTGATACTGCTGTGCTAGATAGAAAAGCCACGATTATAGCAAACTTATGTAACCACAGCATATGCAGAGCAGCTGGTCACTACCAAACTGTAAAAGCATATCAAAATGAGGTTATGCAGGCATCTGTCCTCAGTCTGTTCATTAATTACATGCAAGATTATACTTATCAAACTTGTGGGAAACACCAAGCTGGAAAGAGTTTCAAGCACTTTGAGGGAGACATATATAGTTCAAAATTCTCTTAACAAGCTAGTGAAATAAAAAGAAGTCAGCATATATAATGTTTTATTCTCACTTATAATCACAAGATAAAGGAGTACATTTATTGGAAACATTTTTCAGAAAGGATTAGGGCATACAGTGAATCACAAACTGATTGTGAGTCAGCCACGTCATACTGTTATGAAAAAGCAACGCTTTTTAAAGAATTCAGCGAATGAGTGCCACGGGAATACAAAAGGATCAACATGGCAACTTGCAGCAAGCACAGTGTGTTAGTACCTCATTTCAAGAAACATGAGAAACAAGAGGGAAAAGTCCAAGCTAAATGAACAAAAAAAATCATGATCTAGGAAAAAAAAGATTGAGAGAAAGAATGGATGTCCTCATGTAAGCATGCAAGAGCTAGGTAACTGAGGCAGGTAATACACAAACTGGGAGTAAGAGTCAAGATCTCAGTAAAGAATCATGATACAGAAATAGAGAAAATGAGAAAAATATGTTAGAGATAATATAGCTTCATGAAAAATAGTCTGATCTACTCACAACCCTTTCCTAGCTTTCTATGTGTGAATATGATTGATAAATCCACACCCCCTCTGATGGTTAAGCTTTGTTCACCTCCTGTTTATACCAGGAGTAGGCAGCCCAGTGCTCAAGGTGAAATTTGGGGGAATGCTCCTGACGAGGACAAACAAAAACATGCTATGTTGAAAAGCAGGAAAAAAGCAAAATGAGAGTTTGAGAAAAAGAGACTGAGAGATTACCTTCTTGTATGTGGGTTAGCAGAGCTGAAAGGTTTAGCTAGTGTTATGGTAACCTACAGATCAAAGAATATTTGACTGAAGCTGTTACCCCTCCCAAGAGCATTATTCCTAACTCAGCTCTTCCAAAGCACTTCACTGGCTCTCTGTAGTGTGGGGAGAAAGAAATGCATGTGGAACCTCTGGTACGGGGGGGACACTTAAGCAGCCTCTGGCACAGTGGGAAACACCAGCTCCTCAGAAAGGAAATCCCAACAATCCTTCTTCCTTGTTGCACAATACCAGACCCTCAAAGAAATCCCTCCACAGGTAAACCTACTACAGTTGCCAGAATAAGACAGAGAAGAAACTAGAGGATATGTAACTGTGCCCAAAATATTGTCTTTCGAGTATAGGTGTAGGAAAAGACAAATAAACCTTTAGGAACAGATAGAATCTGAAAATTCTCTGAAGTGGAGAACATGGCATTTTTACCACTGGTTTAATATTGATTTAGGTTTATCTAATCCCTACTTTAATTATTGTGCCTCTGTCACTCCCTAGGACTCCAGATTCTTCCCAAACAGACTTTTTGTAAGCAGCCATCTCCTATCATGTGTGCCAAAGAATTTCTCATAAACTTCCAGCAGTTGCCACCAGCAAATAAACTACTTCAGATGCAGATAGCTACTGGTGTTTGAAACATGCTCTACTGACAGCAGATCCACAAACTACGGGTCAGAACACCTGGGACATTTGCTGGGTCCTTCCTGCTGGAGCTCTGCAAGAGTTGATTACAAAATGGCTGCTTTTAGAATAGAGCTAGAGCACACTGAAGACCCCGGGGTTTAGTAAATCTCTCCTATTCACTTGCACAGTTCAGTTATGGTATGCCCACTAAAGTTCACTATGCTTATGTCTGTATGCAAGATCTTAAGGAAAAAAAAATAAAAAGAAGATGAGTTATTCAGTTCTTTCCCATTTTGCCCCACAGTAGAGATGTCATCCACTTCCTTAGTCTGGTAGCATTTGTATTGCATTATAGGACAGAAGAGTTCATAGAACAGAAGACAGTAAAAATGAGAAAGCAGAACAACAAAACTGAGGGAAAACAAAAATTTTATTTCATTCTGAAGTTGTACTCTCACTATCAGCAGAGCTTGAAAGAGTGCCTGTTAATGATGAGTGAGCATTAAGCAGCAACACTTCCAGCTGACACATACATAAAAGAATTCACATATATAAACTTTAGTAACCCCTGCACTTCACTTAGAAATGGATTACAGTTTCCTTACAGTCTTGTAATCTTGCCCACTCAAAGGGCTTATTCTCTTCTTTTAAAGGTTTTATATCCTAACTCCTATATTAATACAGATAAGAACATCTCCATGAATTTGTGGTAGGTTGTATATCTGTGAAAGCTACTTCCTGATAACTCATGGGAAACATGAGGCACAGGCTTTCTTGTTCCCCAAAATGGTAACCATAGCTAGGACAGAAAGGAGAAGGGAGAAGAAAAAAAACCCCGCTTCATTAAATAAATCTGTTTTCTAAGTGGGATATTTTCTTGCACTGAAACTTCGGTAAGTTAATTCAATTTCATCTCGGAAACTTACGTTGTTATATCACATGACACCTTTTTTTTTCCTATACCACTAAGATTTAATCTCAATTCCCTTTTATACAACTATGTTAAGAAGCAAAGGTAGACTTAGGGCTTCACTTAGGGTGTCTAACTTATCATCTGCTTAATTACTACAGTTTGCATTTAGTAAGATGACTATATGTCCTCTCATATTTTGTTTGCTGTATTCTTTGGATTTCTGTTTGGAGGAATCTTGATATAACAATTATGTTTCACCCTTGCAATACATATCATACTGCCCTTTTTTCTTTTTGTAGAGAAATAGCTAATAATTCTTGGCTGAATGTTTGAGAATTGTTGTTTAATATATTTAAAATAAAATGTTTCAAATTTAAAACTATTTTAAATTTTAAAATAATTTGTAAAGAGCTTATTACAGATTTGAAGAATATACTGTCTTCCATTATTTTAGTTAATTGTGCTTGCGGAGGTTGACTTCTGGATGCTGTAGCCAATGTCACTGATGTTTCATATGTTCAAATAGTTCACAGCAGCAAAAAATGGGCTTGTGGTGTGAATGGGATGAGTCTTACAGTGCATCCAGTAACAAAAGCAGAAGGGCAGTGGACCTTCTGGTGTAATTAACTTTGAACTTTACAGAGAACACACTAAAGCATTAAATAGCAACACAATATGTTGCAACAATTGAGTAAGAGGATATGATTGAGGAATAAGAAATTTTGGCTTTGGAAGAAGGGAAAGAAAATAAAGGGTGGTTTCTACCTACCTAGACAAAGGATATGATGCTTAATTGCGTACCTCTCACCATTCCAGGGAAAGAACTGTACTTACTCACTTGAAAGCTGCTCCTAGTAGCACACAGTGCTTACATGTCCTGAAATATCATCCACAAACTCAGCAACATTGTCTGCCAGTGTTCATCATGTTTCAGGATCAAACAGCAAATGGCTATTATTTAATAACGACTAAGACGAGGAAATATGTCTCTTATTACACTCATCTGAATATCTGTCCATGAACTCCAATTCTGCAAAAATCTGATCTAGACTTACTCCTGACACTGACAAGTACAAACTTAAGTATGAAACTCAAAGCATGCAACAGTGTAGGAAATATAACCAACTTAAAGTGGTGGCTATGAGAACGTGACCTCTACTCCTCTGTACCTGTTGTGACTTGGGTGTTGATGTAAAAGCCTAATGGCAATGCTTTGGAGAAGATAATTTTTCCTAGAAGGCACAATAAGAGGTAGGGATCCCCAGATGTGATTTGGTAACTAAGTTCTAGGAATGCAATAAAGCATTTCAGTTTCTTTTTATTTAACATTTGTGTTAAGCTTTCATCTTAACTACTGTAGTCCATGTTTCAAATGTTCAATAAAATGTGTGTTATACTACCTTATTGGAGGAAAGCATTTTCAATACTTATACCTTGTAAATCTCTATGCTAATTAGAAACATGAACTGTTAGCTAGCCTCCTGAAGATGAACTTTATCATTCCTCTGGGAACTTCCTCTGAAAAAATGGGAATTTATGTGCTGAAGATAGGAACCTCTTCATGAGCATGGATTCAGTGGCAGATGAATCCATGTCACAACAAGCCTTTCTCATGATACGTAATCACTGATTTATTTCCTGATTAGTATGTGGTTGTGGGGGACCTAACTAGCCTGAGCATGTACTGTCAGGTCTGCTGAACAGACAAGCCTAGGTTAAAGGTGCCCTTATATAACTTTCTGCTCTCTACTTTAAAACTTTTTAAACTTCTTTTATTCCACTTATCCTATCTCTATTTCTTTCGTCCCTACTTTGGCTCATAGCCTATAGACCTAGAGAGCTTGCTACAAGGCTACATCAGCTGACAACCATTTGTCTTTGCAATTTCCCCTCTGAAGTTCAGCCCGTGCTATTACATGGCTTCTTCATGTGGGAGGAGGCAGAAGTAGGATGTATGAAGGCAGAGTTGCTACGGGGAAAGAAGTGCAAAGGGAAGAAAGGCGGAGACATGCAAATAGGTGAAGCAACAGAGAGAATGAAAGAAAATACAGCAAGAAGGCACAAGTCATGGTGACCTCACAAAAGATGTTTCTCCTCTTTGTTTGGCCTCTTATAGTAAGATGAGAATGCATCATCTCCACAACTATTCAGTTAGTGCACAAAGGGTTTACTCTGACCTCAGTCTGTGCACCAGACTGTTGATATTGACAGGAGTTTCGTTATGCTTTAAAAGCAGAATGTCATCATCAGCATCTGTTTTTTCTCTGTTTTCTCTTTCTGTGTTGCTGGTGCTTTTAGGTGGGCTGTTCAGACATTGACCTGCGTGTAGTTAAACAAATCAACCTGTCTTAAGGATATGCATAAGAGAAGAAAACAATCAATGGAGCAGACATGAGGGAACAAATGAGGTACATCTATTAGCTTTGTTTGCTCAGCAGCCAGCCTGAGACTGACCTTTTAAAGATTTTCTAAGTTTAGTGCTTCCTAGTATGGAGGACGTAGCTTTAGGGACCTTGAGGATGTACTTGTGTCCTTGCTGCAGAATACCAGAGCAAGAGGAAAACATGCCATTCTTATGGGAAAACTAATATGGAAGAAAAGGCTGACTGTAGTGGCAAGTAATTTATTCTTTTTTTTTTTTAAGAGGCTTTTACCGCAGGTGAACTCTGCTTACATTGAAGTGGAGGTGGTTAAGATTCTCTTTAATATTTAGGTTTTCTGCTGTGTCTGTACAGGAGTGCAGTAGCCTGACTAGCAACAGAAGAGTCTTTGGGGGAGAGAAATAAACTTGGAAAGAGCATGAACTTGCAGTTGCTCAGGAACTCCACCACCACGGCAAAGCCATGGCAGGGCCAGAGCTGCATCTGCACATTGTGGTGTAGACTGGAAACTTTTCCCCAGGCGGTCAATGTGGCAACCTATCACCTGCAAGAGGACCATGTTTTTCTCAAGCTGCCTAGTTTGTGCCAAAGTATATGTGAAGCAGGAAAAAATGAATTATATCAGGTTGAAGAAAGATTTGTAGTGGTTTTGCACACACATGTGCACAAAAAGGACTAGAAGAGACTTCCAGTGCTTCAGACTCCTCAGCTGATAAAATATGCTATTTACAGCTGATCTTTTGTGTTCCTTTGTGCAATCTCAGTGTTCTTTTAAGCGGCAGCAAAACACTAGAAAGAGTTGCTTGTTATTGTTAGTTAACTGAGGTAGATTTCACTTAAGATGGATGCTTTTTACAATTTTAAATTTCTGATAAGAAATAAACAATACAAGTATACCTGGTTAGAGCTTTGGAAGTAGGAATTCTGTAGGCACTTTATCCAGTGTTTAAGAAGCTCAAGTATGTTGAGATGATACATCAGGTTACAGATTTTTCCTTCTTAGGGAGGGGAAAGAACATTTTTTGTTCTATTTTTAGTTTTGTCCTGATATGGGAGAAGACCTTTCAAGACTTTTTCCTCATTCAGGTTCTTTGGGAGAAAAGGGAAAGGAGGGAATGGTTACATCTATTATTCAGTCCTGTCTCTACAGATTTAATCCAATGTAGAAATAGGGTTCTAATACTGACAGATTAAATCCTGAAAATCTAGGCCTTACAGGAATGTTTAGTTGTGTTAATCAAAGCCTTTCTCCCAAGTAATAATATAGCAAGAATCACTCATCACTTTTTAGTATTACTTCTGCATTACAGGAGGGGGTCTCTTGAATGGGTCAAACTGCATAACCTTTTGGTCTGGAGATTTGCCTTTTGGAAGTTGTCCTGAAAATAGTTTTCTGTGTGACTGTATTCTAAATAATTACACGTGCAAGATGGATCAAGGACACCCACGTGTACATAATGTTGAATGTATGCAAGCCTTAGGAGAAACAAGGTTATGGTGATCACAAAAACACGGAATCATAGAATGGTTCAGGTTGGAAGGGAGCTCTAAGGGCCATGTAGTGCAACCTGCCTGCAATGAGCAGGGACATCTTCAGCTTAGTCAGATTGCTTAAAGCCCCATCCAACCTGAACTTGAATGTTTCTATGCATGGGGAATCTACCACTCATAGGCAGCCTGTTCCTGTGTTTCACCACCTGCACTGTAAAATTTCTCTTCCTTATATCTAAACCTACCCTCTGTCCGCTTAAAGCCATTATCTCCTGTCCTATCACTTCATGCCCTTGTAAAAAGTCCCTCTTCAGCTCCCTTGTAGGTCCCCTTTAGGTACTGGAAGGTGCGATAAGGTCTCCCCGAAGCCTTCTCTTCTCCAGGCTGAACAACCCCAACTCTCAGCCTGTCTTCATAGGAGAGGTGCTCCAGCCCTCTGAGCATCTTCATGGACCTCCTTTGTCTGGACAAAGACTTGTTCCAACAGATCCATGTCTTCCCTGTGTTGGAGACCCCAGAGCTGGATGCAGCACTTCAGGTGGGGTCTCATCACACCAAAGAAGGGAGCAGAATCCCCTCCCTCAACCTGCTGGCCTTGCTGCTTTTGATGCAGCCCAGGATACAGTCAGATTTCTGAACCGCAAGAACATATTGCTGGGTCACATCCAGCTTTTCATCCACCCCAAGTCCTCCTCCACAGGTCTGTTCTCCATCCATTCATTCCCCAACTTGTACTGATACCAGGGGTTGCCCCAGGTATAGTGTCTTGCACTTGGGCTTGCAGAACCTCATGAGGTTCCCAAGGGCCCACTTCTGGAGCATGTCCAGGTCCCTCTGAATGGCATGCTGTCCTTCAGGTCTGCCAACATCACCACTTGGCTTGGTGTCATCTGCAAATTTGCTGAGAGTGTATTCAATCCCTTTGTATATGTCATTGGTGAAGACATCGAAGAGCATTGGTCCCAGTATGGATCCCTGAAGGACGTAATTTGGCCCTGATCTTTACCTGGACATTGAGCCATTGACCACTACCCTCTGGATGCAATCATCCAACCAATTTCTCATCCAATAGATACTCCACACATGAAATTTGTATCTCTCCAATTTAGAGAGAAGGATGCTGTGGGGGCTGTATCAAAGGCCTTACAGAAGTCCAGACAAATGACACCTGTAGCTCTTCCCTTGTCCCCTGCTGTAGTCACTCCACTGTATATTGCCACTGGGTTGGTCAGGCAGGACTTGCCCTTGGTGAAGCCATGTTGGCTGTCCTGAATCGCCCCCCTGTCCTCCATATGACATAGCATAACTTCTAGGAGGACCTGTTCCATGATCTTCCCAGGCAAAGAGATGAGGTTTACAGGTCAGTAGTTCCCATGATGTTTAAATGTTCCTCAACGTTCTATTTCAAATTATATGAATAATCTGGAGATTTTCTGAGTTCATATTTTGAACCATCAGCACAGTTTTAAAGAAGCTGTCAGAAAGAGAAATGTTTGACACAACAGCAATTGCGGTTGCAGCTTGAGTGTACAATTCCAGTGAGTGGTGGTAGGCTGAAGAAAAGATGAAGACTAGAAGTGAATTTTAGGTGCAGTCAAGTGACTGGGCAGAATGACGACCTGTTACAGTATTCCTACTAAAAATATGTTAGCAAAATCCCTGAATGAAGAGAGGAAGTTCGCATGAAAACACAACCATCTTGGCAAGAACTGCTCATACCTACCTTTCCTCAAAGATGTGGCTTTTAGCTTTACTTTTTCATCTCACTCCTTTGCTTAATTGAAAGCTGGGAAGGATGGAATTATCCAAACTGTACTGAGGGGACATGGTAATTGAGGGATCATTCTTTTAAGATGCACTATGACAACAGATTAACTATACCAGACCATCATATTGAGCTCATTCTCTGGGATTCACTTTTGCCCATACTATAGTCTCTGTTCTCTTTCCAGCACCTCAGGATGCAAGAGCTGTTGTTGTCCTTAGGAGTCTCCTCCCTTCCTCTTATTACCACTCAAAAAAATTCACCTGTGCCCTGACTGTGCTTGGAACAATCTCCCTCACCTCACATCCTCTTTCTGAGGCCTTCCTGGAAATTCTCATTGTTTTGTGAAGCCTCCAAGCTGGTACTGTCTCCTACGTTGTGCCACCTGGAGACCTCAGTTGGCCATACCCAGAACCATGAATCTGATAGACAGAAGTGCTTTGAGGCAGGATTGCACAAATTAAGGGTGAGGTGAGTTTTGCTGTGCTGCATCCTGTGGTAGTTTGTGGAGAAGAAAGTGTGCCAGGAAGCATAGAAAAGCAGCCAAAAGAGAGATAACAAATGTTCCTTGAAACAAACTGATAACTATTTTTACCACATCCTGCTGTGAGAAATGAGCACTGAAGGTGATTATTGAGAAAAAAGGCAAAATAATGCCTACAGGACAGAGTGGGGAGGATGCTTCTGTATCCTAGCTGATGTCTTGTCTCCGATGTCCCTCTCCTTCATCCAGCCCTATTGATATACTTTCGTTGCCCAAGTGGATAAAATATCGGCATCGAAAACCATCGTCGCCTTCTGTGCCCGGGAGTGACAGCTCCGCAGCGGACGGAGCGGACCCGATGGGGCACGGTCCCTGCCAGCGGCCTGCGAGCACCGCCAGCTCTCGGAACCCGCTCCCGAGGCGCAGCCTGCGCGCCCGCTGGGTGCTGCATGTGGGGATCACGGCGTCGCCCTGGATTATCCGCCGGTTTAGAGGGAGGATGGCGGTAATCCGTCCCTGGATCGCACATCCCGCGCTATCCGGCAGCCGCAGGCTCTGCGGGTCCCTCGGNTGGCCCGTGGCCGCTCCGGGGTGGGCGCAGCCCCGCGAGGGGAGCCCGTCATCCCGCGGCCGCGGCGGGAGGAGCGCGGCTGACGCGGCAGGGAGGAGGAAGCGGCAACTCGAGCGGGCGGGCGGACGGACGGACGGACACCCCCGGGCCGCCCCGGCCGGCGGAGGGACGGAGGGTCGGAGGGAGGCAGGTACGCGGGGTGCAGCCGTCCAGGGGCCGTACCCCCTCCCACGGCCGTGGGAGAGCGGGTCCGTCTGGAGCCGCGGAGGTTGAGCGGCCGCGGGGACACGGGACTCACTCGGGGACACGGGACTCGGGGACGTTTCGCTTCCCTTTTGTTGCAGCCCGAAAACGCCTGCGTGCTTTGCCTGCACCGCCGGCGTTCCCGTGGAGCGTGTTCGGTGCGGGCCTCGCCAGGCTCCTGCGGAGGGGGCCGGGGCGGCTGAGAGCGTTCCCTCCCGCAGGGAAGCGCTGCTCCGCGTGGGCGTGCGGCTCCAGCGGCAGCGATCCCCTCACGGACAGGGGGCAAAGTGCTCGCAGGCGAATAAACAAACAAACATGGAGAAACTTCTGCTCCCCCCCCGTCCCCGCCGCTATAATTTTAGATATTATATTTGCAAAGAAGTTTTAAAGTCATTTGGTGTTTCACATTCTCCTCTCTTCTGTTTTTTTTTTTCTCTTTAATTCCCACTTTTCTCCCACAGTGCTACTGGCTCCGGCTAGTACTCCTGCCCTAATGTTTTTATGGGTTATTGCGTGTATATGTAGTTTTACGTACTAAGCTTTATTTTGCATGGCTGGCTCGGTGTGGGAGGGTTTGATTTCTGGGTTGCAATTACGGACGCCACCAAAGTCTATTTCAGTTCCACTACTTAATTCCATAAAGCAGTAAAGCTGTGCTGGAATCAGGCATTGAAGAGGTGAAGAATGGCTGGGCGTTTACATTTAAAGCAGGTGAAAGAGCCCTTTTCCAGAGAGTCCTTTCTGTCTGCCCCAGCAGGATGAGGATACCCTGGTTTGCTTTGCTTTGCTTTGCGCTTTGCAGAGGAAAAGCGGTGAATGCAGTTTGGCTATGCAGTCCCTCTTTCTGGTGGTCTCCGTGCCAGAGAGGCAAGGGCTGGAATTATATCTTTACCTGTTTAAACACCTTCAGCATGGGAGAAGGTTGGAGGCAGGGAGAGAATTAAAATAATACTTTCTTCTCCAGTGCAGAAGTTGCAAAGTATTGGTGCTTCCTGCACAGATCTTTTATGGGAAGGTAAAATTCTGACACAGACTTGAAGGATTTGAATTAAGGAGAGAACTGGTCGAGCTTGAAAGAGTATCCCATAACATTCACCTGCATGACTTTGTTATTTGCAGGATGTCTGCCTCTGTGCTTTTGTGAGTGTTGGTCAGAGCTCCTTGGCTTCCCCTTGCTGAAACTTACATGTTCCTGCAAAGCTTTTTTTTTAATATGAGTTCTGTCAGGCTCTTTCCCTTAATTTTTGAGATTGTATGAAGAGCAGAAATACGCACTAGTTGGCAGCAAAAACCAGTTAGTGATCTCTCTATTCCTCTCCAGTAAGTGCTACAGCCTCTTTATTACGTGCTCTGAGCATTGAAATAGCATTGACATTTACACTGGACATTCAAAATAGATGTTGACAGCCCTTGTATTTAATTTCTTTCATGCTAATCTAATAAATTCAGTATCTATTGTAATCTTCAAAGAGGATTAAACATTTCCTGAGGGAAAGGAAAGTTATGTGGACTGGTGAATACATGGGCTGCATCCAGAGTGCTGCAAGACTTGTATTTCACTGGTTATGTTGTTCTGAGGGGATCTTCATCCTGAGAATCAACAACCCATAGGAGTTGTTGCTTTTTATTATCACTGTGTACATTCTCATTCTCTAAGGACAGGTATCTTTCTAAGAAGCCTGACAAAGCTGGATGTTCAAGTCTCGTTGAACAGAAGTCTTCAAAGGACTTAAGGGGAGACAGTAGTTGGGCAGTTCCTAGTCCACTCTGCTTATAAATTAATGTGTTGCTGGGAGCTAGTAGTTCAAGTTTTAAGATGTGAGCACTTTAAAATCACTACTCAGTTCATTTTTTGACTTGTTTAAAGTCAATCCACAAGTAGGTGGATAATTTGACTGTAATGGCATGTGTTTAAAATAGGGATTGGTGGTTTTTAATATGCAGAATTGCTTCAGCCTAGCTAACTGGAATAGCTGCAAGCCTCCAAAGCTGACTTGACCCAGCAACAAAATATTTCAGTAGAGTATGCTGAGGGCCAAAAATAAAGTATATTAAATAAGATGGTCCAGGTATTAGCAAATAAAACTAGATGCAAAGCATCTCTTGTTTCTCTTGGGATCAAGGGTTTATGATGGAAATCATCTGTCAATCTAAAATGCCATGCATGCTAATTGCAGGTTCATGTTAATCATCACTGCATAAGAGGGTATGTCAAATCTTATTTTCCATCCCATCCATACAGGATAAGCTTCTAATAAGCTGTGATCCTTCGGCCACATCCACGAATCGGTTCTCTCCTGGGTTATCCTCCCTATAACCCAGATCATTTCCCAGATGGTTTCAGTTTTATAATTTTCGTGCAAGTAACTAGGGCTTTTTTGTCCCACGGCTACAAGCCATTTTATACACAAATGCCCTGTATTTCTGCTTGGAAATAGAGCTCAGATTACACATATTTGCAGTTCCAAATTATTTTTTTGTTTTGGCTAAGTTGTCATTTAGAAAAACGTTATTTTGAAGGAATGGGTGCTTCCCAAAAGGAAAGTCACTATTGGTTGACTTCATTTTTGGACATCCCTAAGTCATTGAAGATTTATTCTGCTGTGATTTTTTTCTATAGACCGAGGAACTAGAAACTACTGTAAATAATGTATGTATGTATATAGACTGAGCCGTAGTAAAGCAATATGTTGTTTTTATTTGAAGTTAGCTCTCTGAGTATTTGTATTGAAGGATTCATTTTGTTCTAGTTTAAGTAGTATCCATATGCTAAAATGTCCTACAAAGCAAACACACTTTCCAAAGTAGAACCGAAGGCCTTCCGCGTGCTGTAAGAACATTTTAAAATATGTTAATCAGGTTCCTGCTTGCATTCCTAATTCTCAAACGGAATTTATTCCCCCGAGTCTTCCAAACCACCTAACACTGAGTCTGCCTGACTCTGAAAGTGTCTTAAAAATATTGGATCTCCCTCCTTGAGCAGAAAGTTCTTAAGCGCCTTATCTAGAGCTGCTGTAGTTGAGCATCAAAGCCCTTAGGAGATGAAGAAAGTAGGGCACCTGGCAAGCACGCTGTAAACACCCGCGCTGATGGCATCGGCTGTGTCTCGGGATGCGGTTGTGGGTTTCCTTTGGAGAGCGCTGCCGGAAGAGGAGCCAGCGCTCACCTTTCCCTGAGAGCTGCTGGTGGCGGGGTTTGGCTAAACAGTAGACTGTGTTCTGGTAGTTGAAACCAGGGCTCCTGGTGCCTGTGCCCGAGGGGTTCAAGCCCACATCTTCTCTCACCTCTGCAGCTGTTGGATGGGCTGAAGGAGGCGAGCAGAAGGGCACACTGCACTCCTTGTGTTCAGCCTGGGCCGTCTCATGGAAGATGCAGCAGGTTGCCCGAGGCTGGCATGAGTGAGTGAGCACCAGAACCTTGACTCGGTCACAGCAGTTTGTGTCCTACTGGGAGGAGGGCTGGGATCTGGTGGTTGCTTGCTGATGATGATTATCAGAGGTGAGCATTTCCATGACATCCTCTATGTTTCAAGAGAGGATCAACACTTGACTAATTTCTCTAGGAGAGAACTGGGCTCAGGAGAAGAATAGGCTCAGAGATCTGGAGTGGGTGGTGACAACTGTTTGTAGTTCCAGTTTAGAAGTTCAAGCTTGCAAGCTGAAGTGGGGAAAGTGTCCAGTGTTTCCTTCCAGAAAGCCCCATTTCCAGTGCAGGAATCTCTATCCTGGGCCACCACTTTCACACAGTGTATCTGCATGGCAATAGGTGTCACCCTGCCAGTTTTGTATTATTCAGGTTTTTAGGTGGTGTTTTATGTGTTCTGTGCCACAGTTTTGTGTATTTGTGTCCTGACCTCCATTCTCTCGCCCTTATCTGTGTTAGGATTCTTTCTCCCTACTCTTTAGCAAAGGAAGAAGTAAGGTTTTATCTTCATGTGACCTCTTCACTCCAGTTTCTCAGACACCCTGTAAACATCATCTGAGGAGGAGAGGAAACTTCCTTATTCCCTCATATTTAAAATGCTTTGCTTTGCAACTACAGTCTTTCTGTGGTTTATGGCAGGAAAGCACCTGGGGGTTGGGGGAGTGTGGGTAAGCAAGATTGATGTCTAAATTTGTTTCACAGCTCTTTTATTCAAAGAGATGTCACTTCTTACTTCTTGGCAGCCTTGTTTGAAACTGTGAGGGCAACTGGCAAGCTGCTAGTGCTGAGTGCCTTGCCAAATACTATTGCAAAATACTGCCGGTGCAGAAGTTGCATAGCTTTACAGACTAGTACATTTCTGTTGGAGTAAACCAAAGGGGTACCAACTTCTGATCCTTTGCCTCTGCTGAGAAGCAGGACTGACATGTTTCCATCGCCTTATGAGGCACCATGATGCTGCTTTGCTGCTGCTGTCTCTTCCAGCCCATGGGATTAGTTTTCCTTCAGTGATACTTCTCCATCTCTTGTTCACTGCTGTGAAATAACCGAGGAAACAGAGCTATTTAAAACATCTTCACTATATTGTTAATTGCAAAATATTTTGAAACAGACATTGGACCAAGGAAAGCTTTGCCTCTGATCCTGGACTCGGTGCTGCTAATGGAGCAGGCGCATCAGAATAGATTTGCTGTGCCCCATGGAGTTATACCCCATATTTGAGTATTTATCAAATATCTATGCAACTGAAGTCAATCCCAACTATTTTTCAATATAATATAGGATGCAAAAGCTGATATCTAAATATATGCAAACTGTGTGCCAATTATTGAGACCTTGTAACTTTGCTGTTAAAGCAAGGCATGAGTTGGAAACACAGTTCTATTTTTCAGGAACTATCTTGATAGCTATTTCAGGGCTTTGCATCATTAATGTGTGCTCAGATTGGTTTTTAATGAGAAAATGGGCACTCACGAAGATTATTGTCCTGTAGTGTTGTATATTATATTCTATTACAATGACATTTCTGGATTCAGCTAGGAAGATAAGCAGAAGGGGTGAGTGCTGCTCAGGGCTAAACATCTTAAATCATGCTGTTACTCTGGTTAGAAGGAACCTTGGAAGGTGGTCAGTTAACTCACCACCTTGAGTTAACTCCCCACCCTGAATTCAGACAGAGCTGTGCAGGGCTTTGTTTGCCTGGGTTTTGAAAACTCCCAAAGACAGAGGCTCCACAGCCCCCCTGGGCATGCTGTGGTCAGTTATCCTTGTGGGGATTTTCCTTCTCATGCAGTGCACTGCTCTGCACCAGCCAGTCTGTCTTGGTAACCTTCTCAAAGACATTGGGAGGCTGCTGTTAGGTGCCCCTCAAGCCTCCTCTTCTCAAGGCTAAGTAAGTCCAGTTGCCTCCAACTCACCTAGAGAATGTGCCACAGCCCATGACTTCTGTGTTTGGGCCTCTTCCATACCCTGTGTAGTTCCTGCTTAGGTGGAGAAATGTTGGATGCATGTGTTAGGATGCAAGTGTACTTGGTGTGCATGACTCTGAGCTACTGTGTGTTTATATTACAATAGTGCAGGTTTAGACGTGGTTTTTTTTGTTTGTAAATCCTAGTGTTAGGTATTTATGAACGGGGATCACTATCAAACCCTAAAGTATGTTTTATACTAAGTTTAGTAAATAAGTAAGGACTGAGCATTCAGAAAATGAATGCTTTTACTCAACCATGGTGGAATTTCCAGTTTATGGTATGTGTTTTGCTTTAATGCTGGGAAGAGCATAGAAGAGGGACAGGAGGTAATTAAAGAAGAAAATAACTGCTGTACTCCCTTTGGATGGGACTTAACCATACCTTGCAAAAGCAAGATGCATTAAGTCTACAAGTTTGGAATGCTGCCAAAAACTACAAAAGAGAGAAAACTTAGGACAATTCAGAAATAAAAGCTACCTGGCAAAAGTACCCAGACTGTCAAATGCCTTGAAGACGAGTGCATCAAAGAACTAGGAGACTTCTGCTTCCTTGTTGCGGTAGTAGTGCTGCATCTTGAATATATTAAAGTGGGGTGGAAGGAAAGAAAGAGAAGCCATGTTTTCATAAAAAGGTAAATAAAAAGAGCATGTAGCATTAAGGAATATATAGCAGTGTTTTATGAGAGGTAAGAAGTGAAACAGAAGTGGGTTATTTGGAGTCACAGTGGATGCTGATAGCCTAGAATCCAATTAGCCTCTTGATTTTTTTATTTTCAAATACTAGGCCCTCCTGTTTCATTTAAGCAATAAATGTAATGCTGTTAATTTAATCTCCCAGTACTCAGGGTAAATATCTTGTAAATAACTAACTGTTTTCATCAATTGCTCTTTAAGAGGGGTCATGGATTTTTCAGACTAGCATGGAAATGGTTAAGCAGCATTTTAATATGTAAATTTCACCCTCCCAAATCAGCCTTTGGTAGGAGAATATCTGTTGTCTTTGGAATTGTTGGGACTAACAATTCTTTCCTGCCATCCTTCAGTTTTCAGAGTCCTGATAGAAAATAGATGGGGTTTCTCCGTCAGGGAACCCCAAAACTGTCCCTTAGTTGTGTCCCTTGAAAATAATGTGACACTTGCAGCAGTGACAGAAAACCAGACAATTACTGTGCTCTGGTGAGAGAATGTGGCCAGTGTGCTACAAAATTTTCAAGTCTCTTGGTGTAAAGTGTTTGTATGAAGAATGAACTGTGCTGTTTGCAGTGAGGTTTTACATCTTGTGTATGTGCCCACACACATTATATGTAACTCTAAAGGCATATGCCAGATAGATTGGTTTAACTGCACTTTTCTTCAGAATTTTTTGGAGGTTGGCTGCCTCTTTGGTGCTCTTTTCATGTTAACTAATAGGTTATGTGGTGGATGAATAGGATTCTTTATAGAATTATCTAAAACCAGGCACTGATTTATTTGAAAACAAAGGGTTTCTTTAGAGCTAAGTTTAAGCTGGCATTGCCATGAATCCTAGAATTATTCTACATTTAAATGAGAGAACAGTGATGCACTTGTACTTGGGCTTTGAACAGCACAGAGCTGTTGACCAGAGGCTCGGAGACTGCTGAGCAAATCTGTTTAGGTTCCTTTGCGGAAGTTTCCAAGCCTACTCTTCTCTCCTTACAGATGATGAGAGGCAAAGCTAAAAAGGCACTATAAGTTGCACTGATCAAATTTTTTGGAGGAAGGCAAATTTTTTGCTGGTGTGTGATCAAAAAATGTATAAAAATCTGCGCTGTAGCAATCTGAACACATACTCTTTCTCTGTTTTGCTTCGGGGTGTGTGGGGTCTAGAGCATAGCAGCTAAACAATACCTCACTTGTTTATAAAAAAACTTGGGAACAAGGGGTGAGAAAGAAGAAAATATTTACAGTAGCTTTCTACCCAATTAAAATCAGAAGGCAGACTAAAAAGGAAAGAGTTCATCTACGGTCCAAGCCAATTAAAAGTAAATTTTGCTGCTTGGATGTTAATTTACACATCCAAGGCAGCAATGTAAATTTAAACTAGAAGCTTAACCTCACCAGTTAAGATGAACTTCAGAATTATGATTAATTTGGTTTTGGTCATAGCATCTGGGTGTTTAAGCACATTTTATGTGAATTGACATTGGAAATTCATAAACGCCTTACAGTGTTGAATCTGTGGAGTACTTCACCAGAACATGTAAATAATGCCTGTCTCGCAAACGCAGCTCTGCAACACGAGCTGGCTCGGATCCTCAGTTAAGATATTCTTATGTTTTATGCCCTCAGCTATTTTCCCCCTTGTTTAATTATCTGGGAGTAAAACCAGATTTCTGTAGCTTCTCTCATGTATTAAAAGGTATCTCAAATTTCTGTGCAAATGCTTTAGTTGTATTTGTTGATATTAGTTTAGCTTGTTTGTGGGGTTTTACACATACATTGTGTGTTTATTTATAAAGGATTGAAATAGAGGTAGAAGGAGGAATCTCATAACACTTACAGGGTTTTACTTAGAAATTAAACTGCAAACTTGTCAATGCGTGCAAAAATCAGTTTACTGTTTTACATAGGAGCATCACTTGAAATGACCTGAAAGAAATTTGATCATCAACCACCCAGTCAAATCCTGGATAATTATTCAGGGAACCATGTTGGATGCATGATGTGCACAGAGTAAGAAACAAAACAGTCCTTGACAAGGAATCTGAAGGGGCTGAATATTTCAGAAGCTGCAGAGCATAAGGAACAGAGGACAGCCTTGCAGCTCAGAATCTAGACAGGGATGCACACAGACATGCACAATTTGACACTTCTTCAGGGAAAGAAAGTTCATTAAAAGAAAATATATTGATATTAGGAACTGGCAAGGAGAAACTGGAACATTCTTTGTCCTGGTTACTGTTCTATGACTCGGCAGCTGGAAAAGATTGATGACTTGGGTGCTTGGCCCTTTGTTTTGGTTTTGCTGTTTTAATTCGTGAGTCAGAAAGTCTCTAGACATAGGTCCTCATTTAAAGGAAAGAAAGAAAGAAAAAGAAGATTATTAGCAGTGTTATTTTAAAGCAATTGCAGTTGCTAAGTTAAAATATTGTGATAGTTGTTCCAGTGTATTTACAGATCTGCCAAAGATGTCCGTATGTCACATCAGGTGTCAGTTAAAATGGTCAATATGTTGTCTCAAATCAGTCAGTGCCTGGTGTCTAGACACTCAACACAGTCACTCCAGTCATGCTTGTTGCTGCGAAGCATTTAGATCAATCTAACAGTGGAGGTTAAAGCAGTGTTGTTCTGGTCTGCTATGGCTGGTGTGTCCTGCTTTGGTCTCTGCCACATGGGTGCCATGGCTGCTCCCTGGATTCCTCTGGTTTGGCTTAAGATGAGTTACAGTATGAGTTCAGTTCAGGAGCGTGCTTTTGGAGTACATCCCTTGTGGTTCACTTTGCTGGGGGACCTTGGGGGACGTGAGCTGGATTCCCTTCAGATGAAGTAAGACTGGAAGATGTTCTTCAGCAGTGCTACTGAACATGGGGCCGGTGTCCTGCCCACAGGACCAGGCTAAAGCTGGGTTGAAGCAAAACATACAAATCCTGCCGTGCCAACGTGAGTCACGTGGGTGCTGCATCTTCAGCATCAACTGCTTTCCGCTCTGTGGATGTGCTTTTCTTGCACTGCATTACTTGTTAAGGTAGACATTTGAAACAAAAACTGCAGCAAGAGTAGATCCAAGCACCTGGAGCCTGCCTTTTCGCTTGACTTCAGGTGCAGCCTTGTAAGTCATTGCTCATGAAAATGTAACACCCCTCTGAAATGACTCTGCCTGCAAATGGCAGTCTCATTTTTCATTTTTGTTTTTCCCAGTTTCCTGCCTGTCACCTGACTTCCCTCAGTGCTGCTCTCTGGGTTTCTAAACCACTTTTCCTTCCCCTCACTTCTGGTTTGCCACCTTTGCATTCCTCAACCGTTGCTCCTAGTATAAGGTCTCAGTCTCAAGTAGTCTCTGCCCCAAAGATGCAGTCTGTGTTTTATGAAGAAGTGTTTGCTTCAGCTGTTTTTAAAGCTCTTTCCTGGTGAAATCTCTTCCATTGCTTCATTACCCTTCCACTATGTTTTTCATATTCTTGTCTCCCCTCCTCCAGTGTTTAACCTGAACCTTTTCTGTGCTCATTTTAAGCTCATTAGGACTTGTCCTGAAGAGGCAATGCCCTTCTCTTTGAAGTAGTCTTCCAAGGTAACAGCCATCCCTCAGGTGGGTTCCCCCTACCCCACCCCACAATAGCTTGTCCATCCCACTTCCCTATAAATCACATTTTCCTGAACAGTTTTCATTCAAATTTCTGTTCCCTCGACCCGCTCAGGTAGGACCACATCTTTCCTAGGTATTCAGACACAGAGTAAAGTAGAAGGATTGTTTTGAGTTCAGCAGATCATGCTCAGGCTTTCCACTCCCAACACTTTTATTTTATATCTCGTAGCAATGTTTGTCTTTCTTAGAACAGCATGACATTTGTCTCTTGTGACCTGCTGTAGTCTGAGGCCTTGTTTCCCATCCTGTAGTTCCATATTAGACATTTCCTGCCCCTGGGCAGTATCTTGTACATAACCTGCTACATTTCACTCCATCCTTCCGGATCACTACCTCTGTCCTGATGATGATATATTTAACCTTTGTTTCTCACGTCCAGAACTAATATTTATTCTTCCTGCATCTGTAGCCTGGTTGTTAAAATATCTCAAGGCAGTTTCAAAGCTTTTCTAACGGGAAGGTGTGACATCTGTGATTTCTCTCCTACCTCCCTGGAAGGTTGTCAGAGGAAGTTAGCAACGTGATTTAACAAATCTCTTTTGTCTATTACTTAGGATTATCTTCCAGGTGCTGCTAATTGATCTGTTTTGGATTGTTTCCCCAGGAATTTGAAGTTAAACTGACTCACTGGGTCTTCAATATTCTTACCTGTTGTTTTTTGTTGCTTTGATTTGTTTACTTGGGTTTTTTTCCATTGCGCACACACTTCCATTCACATGCTCTGTCTCTCTCCTGTTCCTCCTGAAATCTTACCTGTCATTACTATTATTTATGCCAATCACTGCTTGCATTTGACCCTCTTGGTGAAGACTGATGTCCTAAACGTGACAGTCTTCTGGATGTCATCTCTCATCAGCTTTTCTCTGTGTTGACTAGGGCAAGGAGGTTTTTCTTGCTCTTAAGCTATAAACATATTGATAATAAGGAGTTCTTTTTGTTGCTAGTATTTTTTTCTTATTTTTTTGCATTATAGTTCTACCTTAACCATGCTGATTCTCATAACTATGTACTTCTGCAGATTTTATATTTATTGCTAGCAATTTGACTATGTTTTCACATTCTGTGTCTGTCTTGACAAATCTTGTGCTACTTCTGCTGTTTATTTTTACAGGGCACAAGCACAGATTATCATGTATTGTTTTGTAGAGGAATTGCTGCTTCTTTCTTGTTTCCCCTCTTAGTGTCTTTTCTGTTCACATTATCTTTGCTACATTCTTGGGCTCCCCCACCTCCCATTTAATGAGGTTTAGTCAACTTTTATTCTGAACCTGGTTGCTTTCCATTTGTTTGGAAACAAATCTAAAGGATCTGCTGCCTTTTTTAAAATTTAAAAAAAAAAATTGATTCTGAAATAAAAGAAGTTTAAACTAAACTAAAGTGTTGTTAATTCACAGGCCTTTGCTCCTTATACCATGTGACTGGCAAGATACCACATGGTAGTAGATTCCCCCTTCAGGCTTTTTGGTTTTACTTCTAAGTTGCTAACTTTGATATGGAGATTTGAGATATCAAACGGTGGTGGTTTTTAATGGCTTTGTTGTTGTTTAAACTGATTAGCTCTGTCAGTGCGAATGGCTTGTTCTTGCAAGGCTTCAGATTCTGCCGACTGTCATTGTGCCCAGTGACAATGGATCTACCATAGTGGGAAACATCAATTTAAAACCTAAGGAGAGTGCATCCTTTCAGACTTACAGAATAACAGAATGGTTTGGATTGGAAGGGACCTTAAAAATCGTCTAGTCTCCATTTCTGGTCTGTAACCTCAGCCCATTCATGGGATGATCCAGATTTTATTTCACAAGTTGTTGATACTGTACGAAGGTCAGATGCTGGATCCAGACTCCTCCAACCATGGATTTATTTCCTTGGCTCGTTGCAGCAATGGCAGTAGAACATTTTAACTGAACCACTCCACCAGAATGAATGGCTGTTTGACGTGGGTGACCTCAGCAATTAACTGAAAGGCCTCCCCTTGCTGTTTTGAAAGGGGAGTGCTGTACTGCATTCCACTCCCGAGAGAGAACTGAACCTTTGCATATTCCTTGGTGACATCAAAGATGCTAAAGGCTTACCATTGACTTGCTTCACGTCCAGGGTGAGTGAAAAAGGCACCCACCTTGCTGCAGGAAGCCTGTCGGTTCAGCACTTCCTCTGAATTAAGGCAGTGACATGTGCTGCCACACTTTGAAAAGAAAAGGATCTGGTTAAAATGTACGACAAATTCCACATGTTCAGAAGATACTGACAATTCTTCTCCAAAATAATTTTTTGTTAGTATCCAATTTACTTACTTTTTTAGTAAATTTGTCCCCTCCCCCCATATATGTTTGGGGCTTTTTGTTGGGTAGTTTCTTTCTTTACAAAAGAAAATCTCAAAATAACAATTATTATTTTAGTTATAAAGTAAAGGAGTGTGAGTTATGCATGTTTTCCTCTCTCCTTCCAGACGCTACAGGAGGTTGTGGCCTCTCCTCTCAACTTTCCTGGACATGCAGTAAAACAAAACTTAATATAATCCCATGTAAATTAAATGACTAATCCCAACATCTTGTTTCCATACTCCCACAATTCTAGCTGCCATACAGGTATAGTCTGGCTCTACCTGTCCACCATGGCAGGCATATTAATGCTTTCAAATTTTTCTTCTATGTGAAGCATCCAAAATGTCTTTTTCTTTGGTGTTTTTTGGATGTTTTATTTGTTTGCTTTTTGTCTCACTCAACCACTGGTCCGTTTGTTAGTTGATAAAAGTTCTACTGCCTCTCTTTTATCCCATAAATTGCTCTGGCTTGTGTGACTTGAGACATCCTTCCCATAAACCAGATTTGAAAATGTAGTAGTAGTTTAACTGTGCAGGTTCATGTTATGGTTTAAGCTCAGCTGGCAACCAAGTACCATGCAGCCCCTTGCTCACTCCCCCTGCCCTTGTAGGATGTGGGGGAGAATTGGAGAAAGGTAAAACCCATGGGTTGAGGTAAAAAAAGTTTGAACTGAAATAAAGTAAAATACAATAATAATAATAACAGTGAAAAAGGAGGAAATGGAAAGAGAGGAATAAAACCCAAGAGAAAGAAGTGACGGACAATACAATTGCTCACCATCCCCTGATGCCCAGCCCATCCCTGAGCAGTGATTGGTGGCTCCTGGCCAACTCCCCCAGTTCATATGCTGAGTATGATGTTGTAAGGTATGGAATATCCCTTTGTCCAGTTTGGGTCAGCTGTCCAGCTGTGGTCCCTCCCAGCTTCTTGTGCACCTGCTCAGTGGCAGAGGATGAGAACCTGAAAAGCCCTTGGCTTAGGATAAACACTGCTTAGCAACAACTCAACATTAATGTGTTATCAACACTATTCTCATACTGCATCCAAAACACTGCACTGTACCAACTAATAGAAAGAAAATTAACTCTATTCCAGCTGAAACCAGGAAGTTCACAATGCATGCAATAAAGTGTATATTAAGAACTTCATTGAGCAATTATGCCTATAGGAATGCTGGAAATAGGAGTCAGCAGTAGGAGCAGCCAACTTCCTTACGGTGACTTTAAAAGAATCCTGATTAATTCCGCATTTCTCTTCTCAAAATTAGTCATTATTCCTGTAAGAGTGAGAAATAAACAGTGGTTGTATTTTCTGACTTTGGACGCACTTCTAAATCAATCAGTGGAGGCAGATGGGTGAAGGATGAAAATACCCACAATTACCTCAGCTTTATTTTAACAGAGGTGTGTGGTAAGGATCCCTTGGCTGGACATTGCCTGCCACCCCAGGCTCCCTAGGGGAGGTGACCGCAGCGGCAGGCGGGTGTCCCTGTGGTTCTGGTGTGGCAACAACTGCTTTCAGGTAGGCATAAACTGGTGACAAACAAATCAAAAAAAAGAGCAGCGTAGGCCTGGGAGAACCACAGTTATGTAAAGGTGAACAATGAAACATTATTTCTCAAGTGGGTATTTTGAAGGGCTGTTACCGCAACACTTTTTATATAAATGAAAGGTACATTTGAATCGGAAGCAATTTGGTGTAGCAAACTACTAGTGACTCATCCCAGACCTGAGGGGAAACAGAGCTGCTGTGACATGGAGAGATTTTTGAGTGCTTGCATGGGATCTGCTTCAGACAACCCAAGAGTGAGAGATATTAGTACTGTCCTCCAACACAGCTCCTATTAGCATCCACAGCGTGGTGCATATTCCAGTTAGGAGATCCTCATCACCACTGCAGTTGCAACCAAGCAGAGGTTGATTGTTGGTAGCTTCTTGAATGTTACAGATTCCACACATATCCCATATTTTAGTACTAATGCAGTAACAACATATTTATCAAGAGCTTCAGTTCAGGAGATGAACATCATGAGTTCTCGTGGCTTTACAGAATCTTTTATCTTCTCTCTAGAACAAATTTTTTTCTTTAATTCAAAGATTTATAAAAACATTTAATGAACCAGGTTGACACAAAGATTGCCATGTAATTAGAAAACTCTGATATTTTGCTTTTTTGTGTTCTTGTGCAAGCTTAAACTTGTGCTGTCATCTTCAAAAACTACTTTAATTTGTACAGCATTGTTGGAGAAAACTGCAGTTGGAATAAGACTTACCCCTGATAGATCCAAGAGTAGCTTGGATTGCGTGCAGGAACATTTTCTTATGAAACATTTGAGTAATTTGAACAATGACTTCAAGAAAATACCGTGTCTTTTAAATAATCTGGTTCTTACTGTCCCTTTTAAAATGGCTGTATGTACATCAAAGCTAACTGTCAATAGATACAGTTTTGTGATAATTTCTCCTCCCTAGTACTCATGTTCTATGCTGCAACCTACAATAGCTTTCCTTGTTCCGTGTGGTCCCTACCCTCCAACACCACAATACCTAACATTAAGAAATTGTTGACCTGAAATATTAAATACTGCTATGTTCCTTTTTAAAGCTGCATAATGGCACAGTGGTCTTGAATTAGCATCGAGATTAGAGGGATTTATTTAATTGTTGCTTATGCTCCATACTTAGATGTACAATATTCCATTAACTGGCTTCTGCTAGATTGCCATATTATAAAAAGAAAGGTAAATTAAAGAAAAACTTAGTTTAATGGAGTCCAAAAGTTGATCATCTGTACCTGCTTCTTGTTGTATTGGTTTTACCTGGTATAAGAGGACTATATGCATCTTAATGTAAAGTATTGCTGATGTATCTTTATATAAATCTTTGCTGAAACTACTACTTGACTTAGTAATTCAGACCCACATGTACCCTTCAAACACTAACCCAGAGTTTCCAGGACTGAAAATGAGAAATTGAAAATGTTGTTGGAGAACAAAAATTGGATTCCATAGCTAGTAGATGAATATACATCTTCTCTGTGGGTCGGGAATAGGGTTGGAAGTCTGGCAAACCTGGGAAATGACTAGATAAACAAGTAAGCAAAGTAACGTCAGCAAATAATACACTCTTGAAACATTTGTCTTAAATCTGTGTCTTGCTTTGGTAGGTTGGAGTTTTTTTCATTGTTGCTACCTTTTTTCTACTCTGAGTTGATGCATAACAGTGCTTTAGTGGAATGTGTGTGTCTTTTGCCATAAACAGTTTGTTGGGAGTATTAATAGAATAGCAAAAACAAATCTGGTCTATTCTGTAGATCCTAGGCTGCCTTTAAAATGCTTTTAATTTGGAAAAAGCCTGTGAGCCTTTTGTGAGGGGACATACACACCCCAAACCAAAGCCCTTGTTCAGTTTCTTTTGAGTGCAATACCAGTAAATAGCTTGAAAATGCAAACGGCGTCCCTGTGTTCTTGCTCATCTCTACAATTTGAGGAAGAACTCTTGATATTCTGGGTAGACCCCACCTACATAACATTGTGTGCCAGAGAACTTGTTTACCAAAGCATGTTTGTTCACCCCAGCCTGTATTTGCAATTCTAGTAGAACGTGCTGTAGCTGGGTTTCAGGAGGCTGAAATAAGAAACATCCATACAGAATTACCACTTAGAGGGATTTTTTCTTTTATACTTAGCTTTGGTATACCTTCCTGCACAAATTGCTCAGATCTCCTGGAAACTCAGAGACTTGACCTATTTTATAGAACTGTGTTTATAAATGGAATTCCAGAGTCTTTGTTGAGAGTGAAATGCAGGTCATACAGTGCTGTCAGTTGGGGGGTTTTTTTTAGCAATTTATACTTTATGGGCTGTATTTGATAACTTCAGCCTCACAGTGTTTACCAGTGCAGTAATTTATTACTGTGTTTTATGCATGTCTGCTGAAACTAGTCCCAGAACATGTCAGCATGTACCAATAGATGTATATGTGACGTGTCAAGCACATGTGTTGCTATATGCCTATAAAGTAGCTGGTTGTCTTTGTCCTTTTGTTATATATATATATTCCCTTTTTTAATATATGTATTCACCCTTCTAGGACTTGGTGGTAAGCCAGGTCCAATGTGCTTCTTTTTCCTTGTATTCTTGGAGCCCATGTAAGTCTTTTGTGCTTCCATGTGAGCAAGTGGAGGTGGCTTGAGGCAGTATCCACACTCTGGGTCTCTGAGATAACTGATAACTAAGGTAAACTAGGCTATCAGGAGTTCAGCATTCATACTGTTCTTCTTCTGGTAGCTGAACTGGTTTGTGGAGGTTTCACTTGGGTACCTGCTCCAGACTGCACACTTGGAGTGAGTGAAGGCAGCTGCAGGACAAAAAGAGATAAGGGCCATGTGCCCTCTGATAGTGGTGCTTCTCCTGAGGACACAGCTATGGTTGGGTGATGTCTCCTGGTGCAACCCTGCCAGCTGTTGGAGTGATAAGTGAACAGGATGTAAACAGCAGGGTTTGGGTCAGACAGTTCATGTGCACTGAATTCACCATTCACTTTAAGTGTCTTGCATGCTAAGTAATTTTTAGAAACTAATCACTGAAAAAAGTGAAACTAATCTGAAAAAAAAGTACTCCATATATGGTAACAGTAATACATTTTGGTGTGTGTTCATGACGGAAGTAAAGAACTTCAGGAGGATGAAGTCAGGAAAATAGAGATGCACGTATTGAAATTGCAGATACGGTATTTCACTGCCTGGTACCACTTTTTTTACTTTGAAATTTCATTGTGCATTTATGCTATTGGCAGAATGCTTACTTCTGTACTAGTGTTCGTTTGTAGTAAATGCTTCAGTTGATTTAAACCAGTTTTCTTCTGAGATTCTGTGAAGAATTTCTTTGATGTGGTGCTGCTGTCATTTTTCTGTTTCATGTTATACACACTCTGGGATGTTCATGAAATGATGCAGTTTATTACAGTTTTTCTGTAGTTTTCCATCATTTTGATTTGTGGTGTTTGCTATGCTTAGGGGAGAGTCCATGTAGTGTTGCAGATCGTGGTTTTGATATTCATTAACCTCTGTGCTCCAGGACATTCTTCTTGTAATACATGGATCATCACCTTTGTATTTGGAGTGCTGGAAAGCTGGCAGTTCACTATGTCACTATGAATGTATGAATGAAGCCTCCTTTTACTTGCCAAGTTCTTATGCTTTGTCAAAAGATAACACTAAATCTTTCAGCCGTGTTTAGGTGGCTTGTGGTAGTTTCTGGTGGGTTGGTTAGTTTGCTTGGGAGAAGGGGTTGAAATATATGTCTGCAATGAATCAGTCTTTTAAGTATTCATTTCATTGCCTCAGATTGAAAGACTGTCATCTGAAGACATTCTGTAGCTGATCTAGCGTACAAAAAGAAAGTAGGGAAAAAACCATTTCCTCTGAGCAGTTCATGTAAAATTGAACCATTATTCAGATTCCTCTAATAAGCACAGGCATGCAACTATGAAAATGAATTAAATGAAATCTATTAATATGCATACATTCATTAAGCGTTACAAAACCAGCTTTGGTAAAGAACAGTTACCTGGTGATACTGTTGCTTGCACCTGCATTGTGAGCTTTAAATCTTGCCCAGCTGGCAATTCTTCCACAGTTTTAACTCTCAGGCTTTCAGCTAGTTCACTTTCCCACTGAGTGTCTTCTCTTACTTGATTTTGTCCATGGTAGCCTGTGTTTTCTGGTAATCTCATGAGTCCAGGGAGTCCAACAGGACGCTGTTTTCTCCAGTACACAGCTCTTGGGTGTCACGCTTCGCAGTGCTGAATGCCTGGTCCCAACTGGCCCATGCCTCTTCTAAGTCCTGTTCCTAAGCAGACAGTGGGGTGTGAACATAGCCTAGTTAGCCACCCAACAAGGGGCTGGAAAGCAGTGTGAGAGTAACTTCTAGAACAGGGCGGGTGCATATCTGTCTTCATAGATTTATGGGGTCTTTGTGGCAGCCAGAATCCCTGGTGTTAGACAATATTTGCCCAGAGTCTCTGTGCCTGTGTCATGGTGAGGCCCATCCATTGCTGCCTGAGGCCTTTCAAAAGAGTGATGTCTCCTCAGACTGCTCAGTGCTGTGTAGGTGGGTAAAACCTGTGGGGAGCTGGGTCCTTTGATTAAAACAATTGGCACATGCAAAGTTAACTGCAGTGGCCATGAGTTGTTCCCTGAATGAAGTCTTAGTTCAGGGCCTGATAGGCTAAAGGCTAACAATAATTATTTAAAAGATGGCTTCATATCTATTACTGTATCATGTTCGGAGGGTTTTAAACAGACACATTTGGCTTAACTGGAGTTCACAGTTGGCAAGATACTGCCACAGAAGAAGTTTTATTTCTAAACACCATCTCATCTTAGTGTCCAAACCTGATGACTGTTAACAGTCAGTTCTAGGGCAAGGAGGTTGTGTTTTCCTTAGTGTGAGGAGTAGGATAGAAAGCTTGGTGTTAACAGAGATAGGCTAAGATACTCCTTTGAAGATGCAGGAACTGAAATGGAGAGCTGTGGTGTTGGTGTTTGAAGCTGATAGTGAGGTAATGATTTTGTTACTCAACGACCCACTGTGTTTTAGAAGTAACTAACATTTTTTGACTACACCTGTCAAGTGGTTTGGGCTGTGCTTTTTGTGTGAATTTTAATGTATACAAAAGTTTCACAGTATATTCCTATGGAACAGTGTTCACTAGCAAAGCTCCTGGCTGCATTTAAACAAGTCATCTGTATTCCTGCTTGTCTTTGTCTTACAATCTTTTTTATGCTCTATTTTTGTCTGTATAGTTCTCTTGATGTTATAAAATGAGACTTTTGATCTTTGGTCAGGGACAAGGTATTCATACTAATTTAAGGACATTTTCAGTAAAAACAGAACTGAATAGTTCATATTGTTGCTACCTGCTCATCCTGGGCTTCGAGAAACATGTTAAAGGTACTCTGCATTTCTGTGACCTCTTGCATTTTCAAGACTGAGACGGGTCCTTCATTTCTCTTCCCTTTTCTCATATTTTCCACCCCCACCACCCAATCACTGATATTCCTTGAGCAAAGGCTTAAAATAGTTGGGATGACAGCACACTACATGGATTTGTAACATTCCTTAGAAGCAAAATACTGCAAAGCAGTGGAAACGAGATTCTCTGTGTGTATTACTGCCCAGAAAACATAAATGGGGAATGCAAGGGAGTTCCTGAGGACAAAAAATGTCAAAATGAATGCTGACCTTTAACTTCTAAAAGGCAAGTTGAGTTCCGTGCATTTCTCTGTGTGCTATGCAGTTAACCACCAGGTATCCACCTTGACATTAGAATATTAGCCTTTAAAAGCTCATCAAGCAAATCTGTGAATTACAATTCATTTAAAGTTTAGGACCTTAACAGTGTTTTGCATAATATGATGCACTAGACAGATGAACATGCTGTGGAATTCATTCAGGCAAATTGCAATTCAAGGATATGTACTGTGTTGCTGATCTCTAATTACCTACTCCAGAATAGGAAGAGGAGCTGCATAAAATTAACCGCTCGACAGCCCAGTCTTCAGAGAGGTTTTAAGTGCGAGGAAGGGCAAATAGCTGCTCTTTAGTCAAAGTTTTAGGGCTTAGATTGTCTGGACAGGGAGACAGAGTTAAATTATCTCTAAGCCAGGGTCATCTTCTCACCTTTCCTGGGTTGAGGCTGTACTGTAAATCAGTCAATAGCTCCACTGAAGTGATCTGCTGACAAGTTAATGATTAATCAAAAACTATCAGCCAGACAGAAGCGGAACACTGCTAAACAACTGCGGAGTAAAACAGCTCTTGAATACAGATTACCTGACTAAATTATTTGCCAATGAGTTATTCTAACTGACTGAAGTTCAGAAGCATTCTGGTCTGGGGCTCACCACAAGAAGTCCTAACAAAACCTGTTTAAAACCTCTCCGTGAATGCAGAGGCCAATACCTTGCCAGATCCAAACGAGCAAGAGAAGGCTGTTGCTACAATGCTGAGTCTCAATATCTAGCAGTACCTATCCAAAGCCACAAAACTCCAAAATCAGGAAAGGGCAGGTTAGGATGGGAAAATTCCTCATTTCTTCCTGTGTGGACTCTACTGAAATGGAAGCTTGTGATCCAGTTGACTTGTAGCTTTTGTATACACAGTTACAACACACTAATCCAAACACTGACATATTTTAAAAACTGCCAGACTCCTTCTCTGATTTGTTTTTGAAGAGTGCTTGGATGACTGTCAGTGCCTGACACATGAGTGTAGTATTATGCAGGAATACTGCTGCAGCAGGACTGTTCAGAAACAGGATCTCCCAAATTGCTCCTTGCCAGATACTTGCCAATACCTGTGACTGTTGAAATGAGCACCATCATGTCCTGTCAGGCCCAAATACAAGTCTTGTGAAGACAGGCCTGTAGAACATGGGGCTTCTCTATAATCAATAGAACAGTTCCTGATGACAACTCGTGGGGTTTGGGGGACGCCCTGGTGTTACCTTGGTGATACAGCAGAGTGGGCTGCACTGTTTGCACACTTGCTCATTCTTTACATGGCCGTTGAAATCCCAAGAAACATTTCAGGTATTTATAGGGAGGAAGCTAAAATGGCATAGGCTTTTAGCTCATCCTGAGAGTTACCATTTGCATTACATATTCCCTGCCTTTTAAGCCTTCTCTGAATGTTTGAAAGCATAGCAGAACCTCAGTAAACATGAGGGTTTAACTTAATGGGTGTTGAGGTATTTTCTGTTAAACAGAATCCACACTAACTTCTGTTTGTCCTGCACTTTTACATCTTGTTAATAAAGTGAGGAGTGATACTGTCATTAAAGGAGGGTGGGGTTTTTTTGTCTAGAATTTATATTTTTGTAACTGTTTTATGGCCTCAGTTTGCTCAGGAAAAACTTACCGAATTACACATCATTTTAAGAGGTCCAGTTGAATTTTAACGGGAGTATTGAAACTTATCCCTGAAATTTCAGAGGGTGCAGAAATAGTTCCCTAAATAGTGCTAGATGTTACACAAACCTGTCTCATTTCCCCTGTTACTCCTCCTGCCCATACAGAAAAAGAGCTGTCATTACAGCGGCTGGTTGGTTTAATGACGGCCTTGCGGGTGGATTGTGGGCACCCCTGGACACACTGAAGAGTTAAACTGAAACCCCTCGTATGCGTAGGGGTGTTTTTAGGTTATTTTTACCAGTGCGCTGCTGTTTTTCCAGCGTTTCTGTGGGGAGCCGCCCAGCAGGAGCGGAGCATCCCCCTAGGGGCTGGGGACGGGAGAGGGGACTGAAACCTTGGGATTAGGGGAAGTGGAAACTTGCTCCTAAAAAAAAAAATTTGTTTTTTAGTGTATATATATATATCTATCTATATCTATATATCTGTACAGGGCGGGAGGGGGAGAGGATCTCGCCTCCCGGCCCCGTCCCACAGCCCGGGGCACGCCGGGGTCTGGGCTCCGCGCAGGGTTGCGCGGGCGGGCGGGCAGCCTGGCGCCGCGGGCGGGGAGGGGCGGGAGGCAGGGAAGGAGGGAGGG
>VZRS01014597.1:38311-49022 GCA_013398055.1 Ifrita kowaldi | reverse complement strand
TTTTTTTTCCCCCCAAAGAAATAATCCTTTTGCTCAGTCATGGAAAATATATATTGAAAATGTAAAAGCTCTCTATGGAATAAATTGACCAGCCAGGAACAGAAACCTATAACAGTGCTACTTATTGCCCAAATCAACAAAAGACTGTAGTGCTGAAGTGCAGTGTGAGCAGAACTGAAATTGCCAGTCTACAAAAAAAATACACAATGTTGAGAATGACTAAGACTCCATCAGTAAGGCTCTTTAAGTACCTAAATCCATGCCATCATCGCATATATCTGTAGCTATTACCACCTTGTGCTTTGCTGGAGGTCATCCTGGAGTTGCCATCTGGGTGTAATGTGTGCTGGTGCTATGAAAGACACTGCACAGCGTGCTGGACCACCTTGAGTTCAACAGAACAAAGGTGAAGCAGCAGAGAAGGAGGTCACCTGCCTCTTACATCATGGGTTAAACACTGGAGAACACACCTTGTGGGGCTGACCTTGGGAGCTTCCCAGCTTGAGGAGCCTCATGTTGGGTTATGGACTTAGCCAGGGTGAGGGCACTGGGGGAGCAAGACTGGTGTTCTGCAGCCCTCTGCTGAAGCTTTGCCATGCTAAATGAAAACACAAAATTGACAGGGTAGGAAATGCAAGAAGGGGCTTGACACATCTGGTGATGCTCCCATGCCAGGGATGTGGGTTCTCAAACTCAGTCAGGTTTTCCTTCATATGCAGTTCTTTCCACTGCAAACAACTGCAGACTGCATGCACCTTATCCAAAGCTTCCTTGGTTGTTTAAAACAAATTTGGTATCCAGTTCTCTGAGGCTGTTTGGATCTCTGCCATGTTTTGTAACAGATGTTTTGGTTTAAAAGTAACGCGTTAAACAAGCAGAAGGAAAACACTGACAGTGTGTTGATTGCCATAACTGCATCAATAGCAAGTGCCTTCATGATTCTACTGCCTGCTTCTTGGTTGTTCTTGTGCATAAGGGTTAGAACCCACTAAACTGTGTTTATTTGAATTTCCTGTTAGATGAGCACAGATTTAGGACTCCCCCTCCCAGCTGCTACATCCTCTGTTTAGATAAAGTATGTTAACAACACTTAGGGCTTACAATCAGAGTTAAGAGTGTACTCATGACTCTCAAGGTACCATGGCTATGTTGCACAATACAGGTGCAGGTATTATATAACAAATTCAAGTACAAAGGCCTGAGTTGTTTTTACAGCAGGGTCATAAACTTAAATTCAAAGTCTCTCTTAAGTAACTCAAAACCTCCATTTTAGTGTAGAATGGACATGGTTTGTTTCACGGATGTGATTCTTCATACCTTACATTTTTATGTAATAACTTTATTTCTACTCCACCAGTGCAGAGTGACCACACAACATACAGTGCTTTGTTTTACTCCATCTTCAGTTATGCTTACTATTCAGTCATGAGTGGAAGTATGCCAGTCACTATTGATTAGTCACCTTATTGGAGAGAGCAAACAAATGGAAAATGTGTTCTCCAAACCAATAAACTGTAAGGATTAATTAGGAAACAGATGCCTGCAGTAGAAGACAACCATATCTCTGCCCATAAGTCCATGCCCCAAATGCATGTAGCTGACTTCTATTGTGACTGGCATCCTTGTTACTTGTGAAGAATTAGCAACACCAAAAGCTTTTGTCCCCTTCCTGCTTTTGGAGCGTGTATAGCAACAGCTCTCCTAGGAAAGTAAATGAACTTGAAGTCCTTTGGGAATGAGAGCTAGAAAATTACTTACAGTAGTGGTCTTCCGTAATTTTCTTGGGATTTCGGTTGGCCTTTAGCCTGTGGTGGATAATCTAGAAATTACATGAACTGTGGAAGGCAACAACACATTTTGAACTACCAGTGTAGATTTAGGAATCTGTGCTAGAGAACAGCAGTCAGATTCCTTGTACTGAGTTACTTGTTGCCCATAGAAGTGTGGGCATGCCTAATTGTTCATGAGTTACAGTTTAAAAAGCATTTTTTCCAGGCAGTTGAGATCTCATTGGATCTTCCTGCTAACACATCTTCTCATTTTGTGCCTTTGCTGGTGTAGACTCCATTGGCCTGCACCGTGTGGAGAACATAAGCCACACAGAAACTGCTGTTAGTCTGCATTTGTACAGCCCACCCTTCGACACCTGTAACACCTTTGATCAGAGGACTGGGCACAAGCACAAAGTCACGATGACCTTCTACAGCCAGTTTGGAGAAAGGACTGTCTGCGTAAGTACGAGACAAGACACTCCTCACCTGGCCCTGGGCTCTGAGCCCTGTGGGGATGGGCACAAGGGGCTGCCCATCTGCCTGCACAGGCTACAGTGACACTGCCCTGGGACAGGCAGAAGGATCAGCACCTCTGCCCTTCCCGGGCCATCCCTGTCCAGAATCAGATAAAACCTGTTTCCATGTACTGTCTGATTGGTTGAGTTGCACTTCCCTTGTGTGGAGTTCCCCATTTTGTAGTCTACCTCTCCTTTGTCACATCAGGAGATCAGTTCTGAGCAGAGAGGAGGATTAATGAGACATCTGCTACTAGTTAAGCATCTTCAGGCAGCAAATGATAGTGAATGCAACCCAGTCAATGTAAAATGTTAAGTAGCTGTGTTGTTTTGGCCAGCTTTAGTCAGGTGTAACATTTCCTGCCTAAACTGTTCTGCCAAAAAGGATCACATTTCAAGAGGTTTTAAACCTTGTAGCTTATTGTAAATACTTCTTTAATCAATTCAATTCTTCAGAATCACAATTTTCACGGAGTAAGACTTGCTCTGAGAGTGAGAGTAGGCTGGTTGTCTGTTGTCTGCATTCTTGAGCAATGGCATGAGATTTTATTTGGATAGGAAAGAAATCTTAAGACAATTTTTGGGGCAACCAAGCTAGGACATCTGGGAGAGGTTAACAGCGTTTCAGCACTATTCCATGCACTGGGAAAAATAACTACTTACATGTGGAGAAAAGGCTGATTCTGGATGTTCAGCCACAGAGGTTCAAACACTGTTTAGTTTTGTTCTATATTGAACACTTTAATTTTTCATTGAAGCCAGAAATTCAGTGCTCAGGAGTTTCCTAGAGTAAGTCCTTAGTCAGGTCAATTTAAAGTTTTATATAGTTGACAAGTACCATGTAAATTATTTCTTTGAAGCCTGTCGCATTACCAAACAGCTGAAGCACAAATTTTGACCTTGCCAAGTTCGAAAGGTCCTTGAGAAAGTAAATTTGAATTTACAGTTCAGATTTTAAAGGGTAATTAATGTGGAAGAATTCTGAACAAAATTCATGCAAGGATTCAGCGTTTGTTTGCTTTCTTTTTGTTTTAAATCTTTACTGGATATGAAGTACATAAGATAGTGAGACTAGATATTTTGACTTGGACTGTTTCCCTACTCTGATTTGTACTCATCTGGCAGTGTTTTCACTATTTGTGGGAAAGTGGATCTGGCTTACAGGAAAGAGGTAAATTTTAATCATTGGGTCTCTTTCATGAATTCCTGTAAATGGAATTCCATTAAGGAAGAAAGTGGTAGCAAGTCTGGACCATCTGGCTGCCTAAAATGCCTTCATGCTACAAAAACCTTCTGGTCTCAGTGATTTGGTTTCTGGAAAGCTGACTGGAAAAGCAAACTTTCTTCTGCTTACCAGATCACAGTAGGACATAGGCAGGCAGAGATTTATAAACTATAAACAGCAAGAGAGCAATGTAAAGTATATTTGTGTATCTTTTATGAATAAGATCTGCCTAACAAAAGCATATTTAGTGCTTCCTCTTTGTCTTAATTATTTTACAGGTAACACACACAGGTAACTAGTGACTTCTGGCCTCTGGCCATGATGAAGTCTTGATTAACTAACTCTCCAGGAAATACACAATAAGTTATTAGGCTTAATAATAAAAATATTAAGTGTGTCAAAGGACTTGCCCATGGGAGTAACTGCATGGTTCAGGTACAAACCACGAGAATACTGATAGGAAAGTTCACTGAGGGAAAACTGATATTGTCTTGGGTGTCATAGCACACCAGTTCCTTCTGCCAGGAGTTTTGGAGGGGGAGGCAGTATCTCTTTGCAGCCTGTCTTCCAAGCTGGACATTTGAGTGGTTGCTGTTGAAAGGAAGTAGAGCAGACTACTGGGGAGAGAAGACAGCCTGAAGGAAGAAGCACTCCTCAGCAGTCCTTTCTGCCATGGGCTTACTCATGGTCACCCAGAGCCAGTGGACAGGGTGACTTTGTCAGGCACGTAGTGCCTTCTACAAAACTCTGGCAAGGAGCACTGAAAATATATGCTCCAAGTATGTTAAGGTGCTGAGCTACTTTGAGAACAAAGGTCCATGATGAGACCATGAAATAGGCAGTGACCATCTCTTTCCTTAAAGCAACAACCTCTCCTCTTTCCTTTTAGGCAACGGGAGTGCCGCAGGAGAACAACTGAGAAGCACCAGCATGCATTTGCATAAGACCTGCTGAATGTTTAACTGGGGACAGAAGACTTGCATGGCTAAGGCTGACAGCCAGATCAGTTTCAATACCTTGTCCATTGGAGTACACTAGGGCAGCCTCCAGACCGCGCACAGTTTCCTCGAGCAAATGCCAATTATGGGACACTACGCTAACTAGTGCCATAACCTGCTCCAGAGGTTAGATGCCTTTCCCTAGGCTCCTGTTAGAATTAAATAGTTTGTCTTCTAATTCTAGCACCTTTTAAACTCCACCTTGGATATCAGAAATAGGGTTTTTAAACATCATCTGACAGCTCTCAATAGACCTATGGGTATGTATGCTCTCAACGTAATTAGTAGCTATATAAACTTCTAAGCTTCCAGTCACTTGTACCTATGGGTAGTACAGTAGATACAACTAACAGCAGCACCTTTTTTTTTTTTAATTAAGTCTTTTAGGTTTTAATGCTCTAGACCATCTTGATAGTTTTGTGCATTTTTTACTTATTTTTTTTTACAATTTGATTTGTCAGATCCTGTTTTGAATAGGAACGGAGAAATTCTTCATACACAATGATTTTTAAAACTGATTGCACAGAAATTTGGCTTTTAGGAAGACTAATCGTACTTAATTCAGCTAATGTCCAGTTCCCAAAGTACTCTATGTAGCTAATGAAGAAGAAAACTGAAATAAAACTGGATTTGTGCACAGATTTCAGTGTTTTCAGCATTTTTCTCATGATAACTAAAATACTCATCACACTTTACCAAAACGCACATTCCTCCTGAACATCTAAATCTTTTCAATCTAAATCAAGTAATACACTGCTAGAAAAGACTTTTAAAAGCTGGAGGTATTTCAAACATGCAAAGAATCCTGGCTCAAATTAAGTTAGGGGGGAATTCTGCCACTGAGTATGCTGATGTTTTGTTTTATCCTCCACGGATTTAGTCACAGGGAAAGAACCTTCTTGAAAAGAGTTAACTGTAATTAAACATATAAAAATCAGCAAAGCAATCTGCACAGAGACTATCCCATTCATTTAATGCAGTTAATAACATATTCTTAAGTAGGGAATGTGTAGCAATTCTCCTAGTCTCGTAGGTGACTGCTGGTTAGTCAGACAGCAGTTTAAATTTTAGCAGTATTGGTTTCAGATGACTCACATATTTCCCTCTGTACTGACAAGCCCAGAAAATATTTACTTTATGAGACCCCATTTCCACGGAGGCTGTGTCAAATTTTCAGAAAATGTTTGAGCAGCGTAACTGTTTTAGAATGAACCAATGCCTTGTTGTGGAAGTGTCACAGCATCAGAGATGAGCTGAGGCTGGCAGTCTGGCTGCCCTGCTCATGCAGGGTCACCTACAGCCTATGTCCAGTTGGATTTTGAGTATCTACAAGGACTGAGGCACTACAGCCTCTCTGGGCAAACTCCTTCTGGTGTTTTATCACCCTCACTGTGAAAAAAGCTTATGTTTAGACAAAATGTCTCACATTTTAGTTTCCACCCAGTGCCTCTTGTTCTCCTCACCGTTCTCAGAAAATTAGCAGTTTCATTTAGCTAACTTCAATTACAGCATATTCATTGGGCTTTTGCCTACTAGGTAGAATTAAAGAACAAACCTATAGCTTGTAGACCACATGTTCAGTCAGGCCAGGGGAAATGGAAGATCGGAGAGACAGCCAAGAAGGCACAGTACTGATGACAGCAGCCAGCTGTACTGGGATCCATGCATACAGAACGACAATCTACCCAAGTTGTCCCAAATACTGTTTAGCCATGGTAAACATGATACCATACATTGCACAGAATAATACAGGAATTTCAGTGTTTCAGAAGAAGGTACCTACCACGTATTTATGTCCTCTATACCTCAATATATGGGAGGTAGCCTGCCCAACATAAAGGGTACAAATACAGGAAACCTCAAGAGAAATGTTTAATTGGGTCCAGAGTCCTTAGAACACACACCACAGCCACCACCTTTGCTACTTCCAAAGCATTAGCTGTGCATCAAGTGCTCTGAACAGCACAAGCATAAAGCTACTACCTACTAAAACCAATATTTCATCAACAAATATCAAGTAATATAAAGAGAAGTAGAATCACCTTTTCACTTACACAACCATGTTCATATAACTTGTGCTGTTTTAAAACACAGAAACCAGTAATAACAAAGTCGTATTTGCACACTATAATGGCTGAACAGCCAAGGTATTAAATCTTCTAGAATGCACCTGAGCTTTGGAATAGTGTTAACTGGCCATGTGATGAGGTAGCAATATGCTGTAGGCTGACAATTAGCTTTCATTGGGCAATGAACAGATGTTTAGCATTTCATATGCTTTCACCTGAAAGGTGCTATTGAACAGTGTCACTGTAAATTGAAGAGAGTTTAACATTTACCTGGGTTACCGCTGAGATCCTTACGTGGTGAGAGATACTGCCTCAAATCATTCAGGCTGGTAACAGCAGGAGGAACTCAGCCTAGATATGATTTGATCCATTAACCAAGACTTCAGTAAAGGAGCTGGGACAGAAAGACAGAAGGAGGCAAAGTAATGCCAGCAGTGGAGTGAAGTGCAATATTTACATAAATCCAGCAAATTCCAAGGGTGTGGTGGTTTTGGTTTGGGGTGTTATTATTAAAAATTTAGCAAGAAGAGAAACTGTTTACCAAAGACGTTTTAGATGGGAAGGCTCTACAGCAAAGAGTCACTGGGAAAGCATATGCCATATGCAAGGGGAAAGATGACGATGGGGGCTCTCCAGGAATGGAAACACTATCTCAGTTTATTTGGCTGTGGCTGCCAAGGGCTAGACACACTGTAACTACAGACATGCTCAAGAGCGGGGTTCACTTATGTATAACCAGCAAGTGAGCAGCTCTTTCTCCATGTGCTGAGGTCTGGGACCTCTAAAGCCTTTTACAGAAATTGTTGCTCGAAGAGGGCACTTTGCTGCCTGAAGAGTTTCTTAATGTTCTTGTGGATAATTCACCTACAGTTACTTTGTGTCTAACTCACTACAAAATCTTGGCATAAACAAATCAGTTCAATTTGTTATTTAAGCCTGACTGACAGCTGGGTCTCTTGATGTTTGAACATTCTTCATCATTGTCCACTGTTGATGTATAGAGGAACACAGCAGGATCAAGATCCACAGTATATATAACCGTTCTTTCATTACAGTGTTTTTCCTTAAACCACAAAGATACAAGGTGTGCCATTCACCAGCTAATCCTTGTGGTTATTTTTTCACGGTCCTCTCATGACCGAGAGAAAGCTGTGTTGCAAGAATATAGCCTTCCCAAGGGTAAAAGAGGTGACCTGCCTACAGTGACAGTTTGCAGAGACAAACAGAACAAATCAAGCAGAAGCTCAGTGCATTTCAACCATAGTATATACTCTGCTCTTGCCAGTTTAGCTCATGAAAGATTTCGCTGTCCTTGAATGTCAGAGTCTTATGTCCTGTGAATGGAGAGTAATTCCATTCACTGTGCCTGGTAAAGGAAACAAAACCACCATGGATCAACTGTGCAGGTCTTCAAGACTAGTTCTGACTCTTGTAGCTCCTATGGAGTTTTATTCAATAATTTTTTCTCAACCTTTTGAACTCTGTGGTGTTTTAACACTATGGTGAATTTCTTCAGGGATTAATGACCCCCAAAATAGGGATAGACAAACTCTTCTGACCTAATTGATCTTTTATGCATGCCACACAAAAAACATTTGAGGGGTTTTTTAACAAGTAATGAAATATCTTATGCCTTTTCCAGATCTGTCTCCTCCTTGCTTTTACTCTTTAATTGACCAGAAACCTTTGGTACAGACAGATAAGTGTATTGTTTTATCTTAAAACTTAACTTCTTGACACTTAAGGTGTACCTCCTTCCCGTCTCATTGCAGGCTGAGAAGAACACATAATGTTAAAATCACCTCTATTTGCACTTCATTTCCCAGTAGGAAAAAATGCTTTCCTGAACCACAAAGATAAGGTGTATATGCTGCTCACTGACTTCTGCTTTGGTTTATTTTTCATGCCTATTCTACTCTTTCAGGCCCCTGGGCTTTCTCCCAGGTTTAGTTTAGCTGATTGGTTGACCTGTGGTCAGTGATGATGAAAAACATTTTAAAACATGATGATTACATGTGAATTAATGTATTTCTTAGGAGATGAAACATCATTAACCTGCTCCTTTAATTCATAATGATTAGAGGAACAGCATAAGAGGATTGTGTGGCACATGCTACCCTTATCTGGCCAGTTTCCCTGAGATTCATGAATCACATGAATCACAAAGCTACCATGAGAAAAACATATTCCCTGACCAGAAAGCAAAACTTCTGCTGCAAAAGACAGCTATGTCTTGTTCTCTGCTCCCACTCAGTATTCAGAATCAGATCCTCAGGATCTCTTGGTTTTCTTTTTTCTTTGTTTTTGTTTCTATTTTGTTTGTTTTTTAAAACCCCGTTATGAATGCAAAGCATTTGATTTTCATTGTTAATCACTGTCTTGGGAAGCTCTGAGAGCCACAGTCAGAAAAAGCAATCTGCTTTTTTCTCCCCAGCTGAAAAAGATGCCCAGCAACACATCCCCTGTTCACTATGAGCACTCTGATCAAAAAAGGCTTCTTCACTTGTTTCAATCTGCAGGCAGGCATACAGCTTTGCCATTAAGAGAATTACAAAACTGCTGTGTGAGTGCCTGGAACCAGGTGCTTGGAACCTTCTGCTGATCACTCACGCAGTGGATGGCCCTGAAGGTGCACGTCCCAAGCATAAGGACAGGCATTTCTGAGGGGCAGAAATAGTTCTGGACATTGAAGAACTATTCTGTAAATGCTGAGGATATATTGCTACTGCAAAGACCAAGTTCATTTGAGGTCTGGTTACATAAGGTTATAGAGCGCGTGGTTTGAACCCTTCCCTGGAGTCTACTGGGAGGCACTTAGACCCGTGGCATGTATTTATTCCACTGTCATAGCTAGGGGTCTGGATGGGTCTGGGATTGCTGGTAGAAGAATATTTATCAAGCATATTCATAGGGAGAAAACAAGCACTTGAAAAAGTTTGCTTCATAGGAAATGTGCAAAATAATCCTGTTTAAACTCAGACGCTGGAGGAAACCTTATCATCTTCTTGGGCTAGATCTTTATCCAATAGAGACTGGAATAGCTGTGCTGTTGTCAACTGAATTAAAATGTTTTACACTGATTGAAACAGCCGTTACTAGGATTGAGTGTTTAATTCTGGTTACATGTTTTACTTGAGACTTCAGACTATGTCCCTCCCTGAACATGGTTACTTAGGAGTGAAGAGGTACTGCTTGAGAAAAGCTTTAACAGCCAGTGTGTCATGGCCACCAGGAGTGTTCAGAATTAGAGTCTTCAGAGAACAGGCAAGTATGAGAGGAAAAGCTTCTTCCTACCCCACTCCATCAGTTAAAACAAATAGCACACGTCTCTGCTTTTGGACTTCACTTTGTTGCTTCATTGCAATGTAGACAGAGATTAAGAAGGTCCTTTAATTTGTTTTACCTATTTTGGGGTCCTGATATCTTGCAAAAATGAAAACCTTGTGTTAAGGTTTATAAACTGAATTCTGGCCCCCACTCTGTTGGCACAAAGTACTTGAAAAAACAACTTAAGTAATTTTAAGTTTAAGACTCCCAACCTTGACATTTTTGGTAATAGAGTGTTTAAGGCATTTTGCAAAGCACTGTAATTTTCCAAATGAAAAATTTCTTAAACCCAGTAGGAAAAAACCTCAAGATTCTCAATGAAATTGAATTGCAGAAAGTACAAAATTGTAAATTATTGTTGCCTTTTTATATGCAATGTCTTGCTGCATTCCTCTCTGACTCCTGGAAGGATGTAATAGGCATTAGAGCGTGAATTAGAGAGAATTAGACTGTAATAAACAAAACGAGCTAAATTTTGCCTAAGTAACCTGTAGAGCCTCAACTGCTTCAGCATCTGAGCTCCTAAAAGTTTTTACTCCTACATTATTAGGTCTGTAGCAGGCAAATAATATGAAGTTCTTTAATTAGAAGGGAATTGAGCACAGAGAAATTGGTGGCCTTCTGTCAGACAGGGCAGATAGCTCTACAAAAATGCTGCAAACCCTGTGCTAGTTTTCAATTCATTTAGCTAATCTGTATTCCTGTTGCTGCCTAAAAAAATATCATCTTCCATGGAGAGTGAAAATATAAGGGCAGCAAATGCTCTTATGGGGCAAGTATGAGGGGAGGGGAGGGGAGGGGAGGG